>PVKS010015114.1:0-46765 GCA_004027875.1 Aplodontia rufa | reverse complement strand
TCATAGAAAGTTTTTGGGAGTGTTCCCTCTCTATCAATTTCCTGGAAGAGCTTGAAGAGGATCGGTGTAAGTTCTTCTGTGAAGGCTTGGTAGAATTCTGCCATACATCCATCCGGACCTGGACTTTTCTTTTTTGGGAGAGCTTTGATTGCTGCTCCAATTTCGCTTTCTGTGATAGGTTGGTTGAGATTTTCAATGTCATCCTGTGTTAAAGAGGGGATGTCGTGTGTGTTCAAAAACTTGTCCATGTCCTCCAGGTTATCAAGTTTGGCAGAGTGTAAGTTTTCAAAATAGGTTCTGATAATCTTCTGTATCTTGGATGGGTCTGTGGTGATATCCCCATTTTTGTCTCTGATTTTGTTGATTTGCTTCATTTTGATCTTCCTTTTGGTGAGTTTGGCAAGGGGTCTGTCGATTTTATTAACTCTTTCAAAGAACCAACTCTTAGATTTGTTAATAGATTGAATAGCTTTTTTGTTCTCAAATTCGTTGATTTCAGCTCTGATTTTGGTAATTTCTGTTAGATTTAAGGTTGGACTGTTCCTCCTTTTGTAGTCGTTTGAGTTGAAGGATAAGGTTATTAATCTGATCTCTTTCTAGATTTTTGATGTATGCACGCAGTGGTATAAATTTACCTCTTAAGAAAGCCTTCATACTGTCCAGAGGTTTTGGTATGTTGTTTCCTCATTCTTGTTCAATTCCAAAAACTTCATGATCTCTGTTCTCATTTCCTCTTTTACCCATCCTTCGTTTAAGAGGTAATTATTCAATTTCCAAGTATTTGAATAGTTCCTGTTGTTTCTCTTGTTGTTGGTTGCTAAGATCATAGCATTATGATCTGACACATGGGATTATATCCACTTTTTTATATTTGCTAAGATTATCCTGGTGAACTAGGATGTGGTCTGTTTTAGAGAAGGATACATGGGCTGAAGAGAAGAAGGTAAATTCAGCTGTCTTAGGATGGAATATTCTGTAAATGTCTGTTAAGCCCGATTGATTAATAGAGTAGTTCAGATTGGAGACATCTTTATTGATTTTTTGAAATGATGATCTGTCTAGAGTTGACAGTGAGTGGTGTGTTGAAGTTCCCCAGGATTATTGTGTTGAGATCAATGAGGGGATTAATGTCCTTAAGTATTTTTTCCATACATTTGGGGGTGTTCTAATTGGGGGCATAAATGTTGATTATCGTTATAGCTTCTTGGTGAACTGTCCCTTTTAGTATGATAAAGCGTCCCTCTTTGTCCTTTCTGACTAGTTTTAGTTGGAAATCAATTTTGTCAGAATTTAGAATCACTACACCAGCTTGCTTTTTTGGGCCACAGGCCTGGTAGACGTTTTGCCATCCTTTCACTTTCAGCCTGTGTCTATTTTTGAGTGTCAAATGTGTCTCTTTCAGGCAACATATTGTTGGATTTTGTTTTGATCCAGTGGGTCAGTCTGTGTCTTTTAATTGGGGCATTGAGACCGTTCACATTCAAGGATAGAATAGATATGGAAGGCTGATTCACAGACTTTGTATCTATTACAGAGTTTTGAGTCATCTTGAAAGTCAGTTTTTGTATAGTATGATTATTGACTTGCCCTTGTTTAAGGATTTATCATATTGTTGGCATATTCTTCTAAATGGAGAGTATTTTTGAGAATGTTCTGTAGAGTGGGATTTGCGTTCACGTATCTTGCAAGCATGAGTTTATCGTTAAAGTATTTAATTTCCCCTTCACATTTGAAGCTGAGTTTTGCTGGACATATTATCTGTGGTTGAAATTTGTTATTTTTTAACACTTGAAAGATATTGTTCCAAGCTCTTCTAGCCTTCATTGTTTGTTCTGAAAAATCCATAGTGATCCGAATTGGTTTGCCTCTGAATGTGATTTGGGGCTTTCCCCTAGCAGCTTTTAGGATACTCTCTTTAATTTCTCTGTTATTCAATTTGTAAATGATATGTCTTGGTGAGTTTCTCCACTATTAGGTCTATTTGGTGTTCTATAAGCATCTTGGATGTGGTATTCTGGATCAATAGCAAAATGAGGGAAGTTCTCTCTTATGATTTCGCTTAAAAGTTTCCTGAATCACCTTGTTTGCTGTTCAGAGTTTTCCTCCAGGCCAATGATTCTCAGATTATTACGCCTCATCTCATCAAATATTACTTCAAAGTTCTCATTATATAAAATAAGCTGTTTATCTTGTTTTTCTTTTTTGATTTCAACATTGTTTAGGTGATCCTCATTTTCCGATACTCGTTCTTCAAGCGATGAAGTTCTATTTTCAGTGGAGTTTACTCTGGTGTTGGTGTCTTCCCGTGAAGATTTGAATTGGTTAACCATGTTTTTCAATCCTGATAGCTCTGCTACATCTTTTTTCAGAATGTCAATATCCTTGTACAGCTGATCTTTCATCTCCTGGAACTCATCCTTAATTTCTCTGTAGAATTTGTCTCTCATGTTTTGAAATTGTTCTTTGATCTCTTTATTTCCTCTCTCAACTCGTTGATTGCATTACTAATCATAATGCTGATACAATGTCTTTGGTTTTCATCTAGGGCCCCAGCTATGAGGTCCTTAGGTGGAGAGCTCTGGGTTTAAGGAGAGTTATTTCCCCTTTTCCTCATTTTCCGAGTCAGAGAGCTTGTCTTTTATTTCAGCCTTGTTACTCTTGTTGGAGTAATTGGAGCTTCTTATGGCTTTGCTTCGTTGTGAAGAGGAGCTATTTGGTCAATATAGACCTAAAGATGCCAGACAGTTCTGTGAGAATTTGAGAGGCTATAGGTGCAAATACTAGTCCGTTTCAACTAAAAGAGATGAGCTGATGATTAGCACCAATAGTAGCAGCTTTCTTTGAGAGAACTCTCACTGTGTAGTATGATATCAAGCAAGTAGCCATTTTGAAGCATGTCAATTTCTTCAGGTATTAGGGTCTCTCTTAAATTGGCCCAGCTGAGACAGAGCACCTATGAAGACAGCCCTTGCATGTAAAGGCGACCTTTCCTGACTGGCTGTGCGCACCTCTGAGCCTCAATGCCAGGGCCGAACACTCTCTTCATCAGCCACTCTCTCCCAGAAGGCTTGGCTGATCACCAATCAGCTCCTGGCATGCGCGAGGACCCAGGTTCAAACCCCAGTGCCACATACACAACTGAGTGTCAGAGCAACGAAGATCGGATGAAAAAACTGAGTAAAAGTGATTCTTTCTCTCTTGCTTGCTGTCTCTCTCTTGTGTTTAACAAGCTGTTATCTTTCAAAAATGAAGGTGAGGGTTGGAGAGGTGACTTGGTGGTTACAGCGCTTGCTGGGCATGCACGAGTACGAGAGTTCAAACCCTGGCACCACGTACACAACGAAGTCTTGGGTAATGAAAACTTTTTGTTTAAAATGCAATGTGCTGGACATAACTTCAATTTTGTTCAGATGACTGCAGAACTTGGTAAAGCTGTTGCTGCTATCAACAACCACAATTCCTCCTTCCTCTGTTCCTTCTTAACTAATATACTCCAAGTCTGTGTGTTTGCCTATTCTGGACAATTTCATACAAATGGGATTGTATATCCTATCCTAAGGCTCAGTTTATCCACGGAGGAATGCAAAACTGGCAGTTCCAACAGACCAAGTGTTCAGAGTGGGCTCCAACTCCTAGAAGAGTTCAGGACTTCTGGCTTGCTCAGTGCAGCAAGTCCTCAAAAGCAACTTTTCCTCCTCCGGTCCCAGGGCCTTCCATTTTCCCTTCTCAGGTCTTTTTCAATTTCTGTCTTCAATGTTTGATAATTTTCATTATTCTACTCAGCTATTAGAAATAACAATATTGAGTCCTTTGAAGGTAAATGAATGGCAACGAAAGAAATCATGCTGAGTGAAGTTAGCCAAACCCAGAGACTCAAGAGTCGAATGTTTCCCCTCATTTTTGGAGGCTAGAATAAAAACCAGGTTTGGGCAAAAGATTATCCAACTCATGTATTAGACCCAGCACAGGCATAGCTACACATAATGTAGGGCAATTATAGATATATAGGGGGGAGGGGGAGAGAAGAGGGAGGGAAGATAGTGAGGGATCTAGGGAGACAACAAAGTAGCATACTCTTCTCCCACCCCCCACCCCCCAAAGTCAAATAATACTTATGCAATCATCTAATTCTGAAAAATTATAATGTAAATAATTATGTCAGTTGTAGGGGCAAAATATAGAAGAATCAAGAGACTGGGGTGTGGGTGGTGTGGAGGTAAATCTGGTTTAGGAACAAATGCATATTATATTGTTACTTTATACACATTTATGATTGTACAATAGCTCAACTCCTTAATAAAAAATTTTAAAAAAGAGTCCCTTGGTTCAATCCTTTGTGCAAAACAAAAACAAAACAAAACAACAACAACAACATAAAATCCCCACAAAAGAATGAAACTCCATTAAGTGAGGAAACCTATCCGTCTTTATTTCCTACAATCAGAAAGAGTCCAAATATACAACAGGTTAGGGAGAGAGGTCTATACTTTTTTACTTAGAATGAGGAAACATTTGTTCAGTCAGGCGAGAGGCACCACTATGTCATGTCCCTTTGTAAGCATGCAAGCCAGTGGGCACTCTTACTGAGGGACCCAATCTGTGGGACAGGGCAGGCTGGCAAGCCAGAGGCTAAGGCAGTTTTTTCAACTGTTGCAGGAAATTCTGTAGTCAACAGCCACAGAAGAAAATAGATTTCACTGAGACTTTTTCTTTAAAGGATCTCTGAAATACATGCCAGAATTTTTAGTTTTGAGCCTGTTATTCTCCAATGACTAGTAGAATGGAAGAATGAGGCCATTAATTCTGGAAGGAATATGACAGGGAGGATAGGGACACCAGCTAGGTTGAAACTGCTGCACCAATTTTTTCTACTTGGTAAACCAGATATTCTAGAGAACAATAGAAACATAGGAGAAAGGTTCATTAGTGTGCCCCTAATCTATGTCTATGGGGGGGGTAAAAATGTGACCACTATCTAGAGTATTTGTTAGGTGGGAGGAGCAGGGAACAGCACCCAGATACTTCATTTTAATTCAAGTTAAGTCTACAGACATGAGGAGAAGAAGTAGAAATTGACATAACAACATGAAATCAATCACTGGGCAGGACCGCATTCTGTATCAGTGGGAGGAAATTAAGCTGAGATGCCAGTGGGTGCCTACTGTTGTTTGGAAAGGTTCAGTGGATGCTGGGCATTTGGGAATTTAGAGAGAAGTGTATGTGTTTGTGAGTGTCAGGACTAGTTATTTTTTAAATTGTCTTTCATTTTTAAAGAGTTTTAGATTTACAGAAAAATTAAGCAGTTAGTATAGAGGATTACCATATGTCCCCATACCCCATATTCCCTGTGCTACAGTTGGATCTGAAATGTTCCCCAAAGGCTCATGAACTGAAAGATTAATCCCCAGTCTCTGGTACTACTTGAACTGATCGAACCTTTAAGTGTTAGGGCCCAATGGAAGGAAGTTGAGTGACTCGTGGAATGCCCGAATGGGTTACTGGGATCCCAGCCCCTGTCTTTCTCTGTTGCTTTGCATCTGCTATGAAGCAGACAGCTTCCTCTGCAGTGCACTTCTATGATATTCTGCCCTACTACAGCTGCAATCACCATGAACTGAAACTTCTGGTACTAAGAACCAAACTAAACCTTTTCCCTTTAAGTTGATTTTCTTAGGAGTGTAAGATGTATGTCTTTTCTGTCAAACTTGAAAGATTGTGATGTATAATCTACTACCTCCATTTTAGATCCCTCTCCCGCTTTGAAGATAGGAGCTCCCTCACCTGTGTCTGCCCACGTCTTTCCAAGGACCCCTTCCATCTTCTTCCTGAGAACTTGGAATCCCTACTACCCTCGCCATGTGTGCGGCGACCCCCACCCCCCCATTCTCTCCCAGTCGCCGCCTACTTCCTCTTGCACCTGCCTCCACTTAATCACAGCCAATCTCGCAAACTGTGCACCTGAGCTCCTCCAATTAGGAGAAAAGGGGAATGTTGGGTCAGGTGGGCATTTAAAAACCCCTCACTTCCTTGCGAGGAGCGCATTTTTCTTTCGCCCTTCGGCCAAAGTAAAATTTCTGCTTGTTCACCCACTGCCGACCACGTGTTTTATTTCATTTATGACAGGAGTTTTGTCACAGCTTTGCAAATCTGAATAATATTCTCTCTAACACCCCTCTTTACCTTAGTAAAGTTACATTTAATGAACCACTATGGATAGATTGTTATTAACTAAAGTCCAGTTTATTAAAATTTCCTTAGCTTTTATCTAATGTCTTATTTGGCTCTAGGATCCCATGTAGGATATTATAATGCATTTGGCTGAAATGTCTCATTAGACTCTTCTAGGTAATGATAATTTCTTAACTTTTCCTTGTTTTTGGTGACCTAAAAAGTTTAAAGAGTATTGGTTAGGGATTTTGTAAAGGTTTGCTGTTACTGGAATTTGTCTGATGATTTTCTTTCTTTCTTTTAAAGAGAAAGAGAGAGGGAGAGAAGGAGGGAGAGAGGAGACAGAGAGAATCAATTTTTATTGAGTTTTTCACATGGCTTGTTGCTCTGACACTTAGTTGTGTATGTGGGTGCTGGGGTTTGAACCCGTGTACTTGCATGCTGGGCAAGTGCCGTAACTGCCGAGCCACCGCTCCAGCCCCATGATGATTTTCTTATGATTTAACTGAGATTATGGGTTTTGGGGTGGAAGATCACAGAGATGAGGCATCATTTTCATCATATCATATAAAGGCTACATGCTTTCCACTGTTAATCACTGTTGATCACCTGGCTGATGTAGTGTTATTCAGCTTTCTTCACAAAAAGCTACTTTTTTTCTGTTTCTACAGTGTACTATCTGGAAGCATAGTCCACATTTAAGGAACAGGAAAATTTTGCCCCCTCTTCATTAGAATATCTAAACTGTTTTGGAATTCTTCATGGGACATTTACATTTTCTCCCTCATTTATTTATTTTTATCAGTATAGACTCATATTTATTTTATGCTGGGATAATATGATACTACTTTATTTTGTTGCTCAAATTGTTCCAACTTTAGCCTTCTGGAACTCTTTCAGTTGGCTTTTGTGCTCCTTTGAGAGACCCATGTGACTAAGGTGGATTTTTATTTGTTTTTGTTCTTCCTTACTTTCCTTACAGTTCAAAATGCTCCAGGCTCATCTTGTATATTTCTTATCTTATTCCTAGAATCGGCTTCTTCTCCAAGAAGTCTTGATTCTTTTTGTTGCAAATGGCATTAGAAATAATTTTGGCATTTCTAAGTATTCTATTATTAGAAACACCAAGATGTGACTGTCAGGGCACTTGTTGCCACTGGGGCGTCATTTCTTTTCTTTCTTTCTTTTTTTTTTGGTACCAGTGACTGAACCAGAGGTGCTTAACCACTGAGCCACATCCCTACACATTTTTATTTTTTGTTTTGAGACAGGGTCTAGCTAAGTTGCTAGGCTGGCTCTGAACCTGTGATCCTTCAGCTTTAGCCTCCTAAGCTGCTGGGATTACAGGAGTGCACCACTGCACCTGTATAGGTGTTTTAGTCAGCATTTTTTCTGCCACTCCTCTGAACTTTTTGGTTACCTGTGAGAAAATTACGGTGAAAGCAGTATTGAAAGAATTTTTCAAGATGGATTTTGGAGGTCATTAGGAAGCAGGACTTATGCATGTCTTTAGGTACTGCCTGAAATATGAACTTTGGTCACGGTAGATATCTGGAGTGACCAGAATAACTTGACAACTACAATGTGCCCAGTGGCTGAAGATGCACATCAAGAGTTTATTGGACTCCTGTTTTATGGGTATTTTCATTCAGTTTATACAGTCTTTTCTCTATGTTTTATTGGTTGACTTGCATTTGTTCTTTTTCAAAATTCAATAGCTCATATAAGCTCTCACTTTCTCTGCCTTCCTATGTCAACATGTGGGGGGGTGCAAGAAGGTCTGGAGGAGACCTTTTCTTGGAACTTCCAGGTTCTTAAATTCCTCAGAGAAAAGATTTTAAAGTCAAGTCAGGTCAGGTCTTAAGAGAAGGAAGTTTATTATAGAAAGGAAAGTATGCTTTCTCAGAGCAGAATTCAGGCAGTCTCAAGAGTGAGATGTGCCAGTGGGGCTAAGGTTGAGTTTTTATGAGGGCACAAAATCATGTGGAATACATATGATTCAAAAGGACTGAGCTTCTCCCGTGGCTGGGAGACATTGAGAAAGATTATGGTTCCCCATTAGGGGGTCTAGTCTGGTGTGTAGGTTTCAACTTACGCCAATGTCCCTGGTGGTTGGGTGGTCCAATCAATGTTAGCCCCTAGCTTTACCAGGTTAACGGTCTTTTTCTACTGACATCTTGTTTCCATTTTGCTAACATTCCAGAAAACTTATAGAGAAATGCAAAGTTACAAAGTAATTTACCGGATGTTTAGTGCATCCTTATATTCTGCCCTATTCTGTCTCTTAGACTCCTTTGTTTGGGTCATGAATTATTTATGAGCTGTTTGTTCTATAGTTTATCAGGGATATTTTTTTCTTTAGAGACTCAGTATTCTCTCTGAATCCTACATTTATATTTCACTTGGAACTTATTCAGAGCTATCTGAATCTGTTTCTCCTTAAACTGCAATTTTCAAGACCACAAATAAAAATCCTTTTCACTTTTACAATTTGTGAGTTTGGATTGACTGACACCTGACATACAGTTAGTGCAGGGAAAGGAGGTTAAATGTTTAATTCTTTCCCATTATTTACTAGTGTCACAAAGGTGACAATAAGTTCTTAAATTATCTTTATTATTTAAATATCCTCATATTTAAACATATTTGATATGCTTCTTGTAGTTGTCCCATTAATGACCTAATTGTGCCACTTTTGACATGGGGAGCTTCTTTAAGTTGGTTTCTGTGTCCTTTTGACATACTCCTAGTAGTTTTTGCTGTTTTTCCCATTTCTGGTTTGACAAGATATTTCAGACTTCTTGGTATGATCCATGTCTGAAATCACAAATTTGATGTAAATTTGTACATTACACCTGAAAAATAGTCTTCAACAAAGCTTAGAAATAAGGACCAACTCACAAGCCATGAGCATGCCTAGAGCCTAGATGTGATATCTAAGAACCATTTCCCTCTAATAGGAACCAAAACTGTTGCAG
Organism: Aplodontia rufa; assembly: GCA_004027875.1. NCBI lineage: Eukaryota > Metazoa > Chordata > Mammalia > Rodentia > Aplodontiidae > Aplodontia > Aplodontia rufa. The sequence continues at coordinate 37,619 of PVKS010015114.1, read as the reverse complement.
AACTAGGTGGTTCCAAATGTGGCATGCTTTCTTCTTCTGAACTTGGGATCCTCTTGTAAGCTAATTCCTCCTATTGGCAGAATTCAGAATTATACTGAAATTCAGTTTGATATATGGACCTCATATTAAGAATCCTCTAGAAAAGCTAAGGGAACCATTGGCATTTTAAGCGGTGGAGTAACAAGAGCAGATTTCTATTTTACAAAGTAGTACCCTAACAGCAGTATTAAGAATGGAGTATGTGTGTGTGTGTGTGGGGGGGGGGTGTGAGTGAAGAGTTGTTGCACACCTGGGGCATGTTCAGTGAAAGGGCTTAGTGTTGATTCAGTTTAGATAGGGAGAGGCCTATTTTGAGACAGTAGCAGTGTGGTAAAAAAATAGGTTAATTTGCAGCAGCCTCAGGTTTGGGGAACTGGTGTGTGTGTGTGTGTAAGTTGAGTACACAGGGTGAGAACTGCAAACAATTCTCTTGGTACCAGGGGCAAGCTGCAGAAAAGTGAGCTCAGAGTTAGAGGGATGAGTGGGAGTGGGAGAAAGATAACTGGTGGAGGAAACCACTTCCAGCCCATCTTGTTAAGTAGCCCTGGAATAATTAGGTGAATTTGAAAATGCCCTTCAGAGGTGGTCATTCCATCCTGGGCTACTAGGGCCCATGGATTTCAAGTCCTCTAAGGATTTCCTGAAGAGCTTTGTAACACTGAGGCCCTTTTTCGACCAAGTAGTGGCAAGAAACATTACACTGAAAGTTTCTGATATGAAGTGAGGTCTACAAGTGGGGAGGGTGGCATTTTACAAATATCACTAATCCTGGTTGAGAAATTATTGATATCAAAGAATGGGGTATTGGCTTTTTAAAGAAGTGTGAATTGAGATCCCCCCCTTTTATTGGTGCATTATAATTGTACATAACTGGTTGGATTCGTTGTCATTGGGTGGGTAGAATTTTAAAGCAAAACAACATGTGAAGAAATGAGCTGTTCAGTAATAAAGCTTCCCTTTGTAAAGCTGGAAAATATTTTTAAAATATGACCAGGATGACATGGGCAGAGATTTGACACCCATAGGAAGCCAATGGCCAGGGTTGCTGAGGAAAAGCTACAGGAGCAGGAGGCCCTGAAAGCGTCGTCCCTAAATCAGCCTCAACTGAGAAAGCCTGGTGCCAGGCAAGCAGTTCCTCTAGGCTCTTCTCCAGGCGGCGTGTGGCCAAGATGCGGTTCTACCCTGTGCGCATGCTCACCACAGGGCGGCCAGCCTGGGTGAGGCCCCGCCCGAGGTTCCACAATTTCCCAGGTCCCGCCTTTTTCTGTGGATTCAGGAGGGGAATGGTGCGCGCTCGCGCGTGCTTGCGTGGAAGCTCCGCCTCCAGCTCCGGCCTCCGGCTCTTGCCCGCCCTTCGCTCTTCCCCACGTACCTCGGCCTCGGACTCGGCGGAGGCGCGGACCCAGCGCCGCGCAGTCGGGGCCCCGGGCCTCCGCGCCTGCGCACGTCAGCGCGCGCCCGCGCTGACGCGAGCTGGCCCCGCCTTGCCGCCCCGCCCCCGCCGGCCTGCCCTCTGGCTACCCTCCGGCGCCGAGCACCCGGTGTCTGCGCGCGCTCCGAAGCCATGGAGATTCCTGGGAGCCTGTGCAAGAAAGTCAAGCTGAGCAATAACGCACAGAATTGGGTGAGTGGGTGCAGAGGACCTTGAGCACAGGCGGCACTGGAGGCCTCTGGCTGCTCGTTTAGGAGCCGCAGCCTCACTCCTGCCTCCTTTGCATCCTCCCTGGAGCGGCGGCCGGCGTGGGGAGGGTGGGTATCCGGGCCCCGGCTCCTCGGGGTTGGAGGTGTTGGGTGGCTGCGAGGTGCAGTGGCGCGGAGCAGGGTGCGGGGCTCGTGCTGGGCGCTGCGGGCAGTCACATCCACGTCAGTGGGAGGAACACCCCCTTCTCCCGTGCTCTGGTCTCCGGCTGCCGGAAGGCTTGAGGACCCTCTTTCGCAACAGAGCTCTAGGCTGCTAAAACCTGGGACTCCGGGGAGGCTGCTGCTTGCTTCCCCCGAGAGGCTTGAGGTCTGCAGAGGAGGCGGAGGCAGGCGCCCTGTGCGCATTCTTGTGGTTTCTTGGCTGAGCCGGTGTGGTTGGCCCAGGTTTGGGTCCATCTCCCGTCGTTGCAGTTCTGAGTTTCAGTGTGAAGGGAGGAATACCCAACAATGTGGCCATTCATGTGTTGAGACTGCCCTGAACTGAGGTTCTTTGTGTCTGTTTTAAATTGGAATTCTGACAAAAAGCATAGTTTTAAAGACTCGATTCCTGGTGACAGTTAGGTGTGGGAAGACTAATGGTTTACACCGTTGAGCAACGACGGCCAGTTGACCGTACTGTCAGATGCTGTGTCCTCAGAAGTTTGTTTCCTTCCGTAATTATTCTTTGGTAAGAAATAGCTTATATTTTAAGTGTGGGGGTTGGGGATGGTCCAGTTTTGCATTCTGGAAAGGTACTGGTTTTAGGTTAGATGGAAAATTTTATTTCACAGACTAACAGAATCATTAGATTTAAATGCAGCCTTGCAAATCATCACTTGGCCTTGGTGACTCAAAGAAAAAAAATAAACAGCTATTTCAGGCAAATGTTCTTTCACAGTCATTAATTTACCAGGTTTGTTGCTAAGATCAAGGGTTCTTGCAGGCTTCCTTTCTCCTGAGTTAGCATAAGGTGAGGAGGAAGGGAAATAAATGGTAGATTAAGACATTGGAAAGAACAGTAGACTTCTGTATGGCCTGGGCTCCAGTCCCAGCCCTGCCATTTACGCCATGTGTTCTTGAGGAAAGTTACTCCAGTTGAGCCATAGCTGAGTTCAGGTTATGAAAGTTTGTCCTTCACAGGATTGTTTTTATAAACAAAGAAGATAATTATTTTGAAAGTAAATGAAAGTGTAGTCTTGAACAGACTGGGTTTTGCTTCTGTGATTTTGAGGTATTTCATGGTTAAGGAAATAAGATTGGCTAAGTTGGGATATTTACAGATAATTTCAGTTACACTATCCATAACTTATTTATTATTTCATTTGCCAAATTAATGTGCTAGACATGTCGATGAAAAAGGTGGGACTTAGTGGCTTTTGCTAGGTGATGAATATACATTTAGGAACTATAATGAGTGGTGAAATATGGAATATTTATTGCAATTTAGAGGAGAGATTAGTTTGGCCTGGATGTTTTTGGAGTTTATGGAGGAGCTCTGATTTTCTGAGGCAGAGGGGAATTCTGTGAATAAATGCTTAGAGTAAGAATTATTTACTTGATAGAAGAGACTTGCTTACCTGCTGCATGGAGTTTTGTTAGGGAGTGGAGATAAGGTTAAGGTAGGTAGAGTGAGGCTAGGTAATTCAGTTGTAAATTTGGCTGCAGAGCTAATACTTGATTCCCTGGGAGATTCTTTTTCTTCTTTTTTTCTTTGGTGGTGTTGGATATTGAACCCAAGGTGTCCTGCACACTGGGCAAACACTCTACCACCAGCTACGTCCCCAGCCTCTGTGGATTGGTTTTGATGGGTCCAGAAGTTTTAATTTCCCTGACCCTTGTAAGTCTTTTCTTTCCCCAATAGAACACCCAACTTTCACAGATATCTACTGATAGATCTAAGTGTGAAAAAGCCACTCACCTTTTAACATTTCCATTACAGGATAAGATTGGTGATCCAGGAAGACCAGCCTGCTGAAGAATACACTGTTAGAACCTGGACATGAAAGTCTAGAAGACCAGAAAAGTTATAGGGAGGGTTCAGCGAATTAAGAGATTTAAAGTATGACTGGCACATTAGCACTATTTAAGGTGTTCTTTTTATTGTCTAGATTCATCCAGTGTGAGCAGGTGAAGAAGGGCTGGTGAAGGCAGCATTATGAAGAGAGGAGCAGATGCACCAAAAACTGTAGGGAAGACCTGACTAAATCGGTGGATGAAAAGGGAAGAAATGTTAAAAGATAGCCCTGAGGTTTTGATCCTAGGAAGTGGGGAGAAAGGTTGAAATGTTTTACTTAAATTAAATCATTGAATTTTTGCAACATTTTCCAAGGGGAGGAGGTATCATGAGACAAGGGTTAAAAGGAGGGCCCCTGGAGCTAGCTGACTGAACTTGAATCTGGGCTCGACTGTTTATTATCTGTATGACCTTCGATTGGTCACTTAAATTCTCTATACCTCTATTTACTTATTTATAAAAGAGGAATGATAGATAGCTTGACAGGGATTTTGCAAAGATAATAAGAGTTAACTCTTATCCTTACTGTCATTCTTTTGCAATTAGTATCTAATTAATGAAGAAACTGAGGCATAAAGATGTAACAGAGCTCTATTTGGATACAGTTTTATGCATGCTACGTTTGAGACAGCCTTAGTGGAGAGAGTCTGTAGAGCACTGCTGTCTGATAGAAACATGAGTTACATAAGTAACTCAATTTCTAGAGCCCGCATTAAAAATGTAAAAAGAAACAGGCAAAATAAATTTCAATAATATCTTATTTAGCAAAATATATAAAATTCTATCATTTTTAATGTAAATTTTTTTTATATAAACTCAATACTGTTTGTAACAAATATAGAATTGTTAGTTTTACCTTTGTACTTCCAGTTCTGGAGTATATTTTATACTAACATGCATCTCAGTTCATACTGGTCATAACTTCAGCTACTCAGGCGGGACATGTGGACAGTTATAGAGATTGAGTTAGTTTGGGGTGGAAGTAAAGCTCTGATGCTTAGATTTGCACTAGAGAATAGAGAGTTAATGTGTGACCAATCACTAAGCTTTGTGTAATTTCTCTGGTTAAGGAGCAAGTAAAGGAAGTGAATTTATGGAGACAACTGGCAGGAGATAGGAAAATACAGTGTTGTGGCCCTGGGAAATATTTTGTGTTTAGTTTTACAGAAAGATGTCTTCATATACATGCAAGAATAGCAAAGCAAAATCAAGAGTCTCCTTGCTCTTGGAACCTCCTTTTATCTCATTCTGACAAAGCATCAGATGTCATTAATATCATTCTCTAATTGACTCTTCGGTGGGACCAGTTTTCATCTGCCCTTGGTGACATGGTAGTTGGGCTGAGAGAAATTTGGAGTACTCAGTTGAGATTCAGGTGTCATTCACCCATTTTGTAGGATCATGTTGAGCTGAATCCCCTACTTGAACTAGCCTTATATTGGAATTAGGTTCTATTTCCTGCAGAAAGACTGAAACCCTGAAACCCCGTATGTTTTTCAGAAGTGTATATAATCTTACTCTGGTTTTACTCCCCTGCCCATTTCCATAGCTCAGTCCAGCTTTCTTTCAGACCTTACACCCACATGGTTTTTCATAACCTTTCCTTCTGCTTCCGATGCTCATAACCCTTTATCATCAGTTGAAATCTTCAGAGCCTTGGGCTGTTATTACCAAAGTGTATGAAATATGTGGCCTAATTGCTCATGATCTGAATTGCATATGTACTCTCTGCTGTTATCATATATGTGTAATCATATTTCACTATAGGTATCTTATTTTTTTTTTTTTGAGAGAGAATCAATTTTATTTATTTTTTCATCTTTTTTTTTTTTTTTCGACCCTCAGTTGTGTTTATGGTGCTGGGGTTTGAACCCAGGTCCTTATGCACTCCAGGCAAGCACTGCAGCTGCTGAGCCACCACTCCATCCCCAGTTTTTATTTATTTATTTTTCATCTGGCTTTTGTATTTTGGACACTTAGTTGTGTATTTTGTGTTGGTGTTTGAACCCAGGTCCTTGCACGAGCTGGGCAAGTGCTGTACTGCTGAGCTACCTCTCCAGCCCAAGAATACACTTTTTTTTAAAAATCAATTTTTATTGAGTTTTTCACATGGCTTTCATTGCTCTAACATTTAGTTGTGTATGTGGGTGCTGGGGTTTGAACCTGTGTACTTGCACATGCCAGGCAAGTGCAGTAACCACCAAGCCACCCTCCAGCCCCAAGAATATACTTGTAATGTTGACTAATGCTATGGTCTGAATAAATGTCCCCCAGAGACCCTTGTGTTAAAGGCTTGGTCAGCAGCCTGTGTTGCTACTAGTCCATGGCAGGAGTTTTGGGAAGTGTGGTCTAGTGGGAGGAAATTGGATTGTTGGGAGCTTGCCATTTGTTTTAGTCAGCTTTTTTTTGTGTGACCGAACACCTGACAAGAATAATAAAGAAGGTAAAGTTTATTTTGACTCACAGTTTCAGAGGTGCGCCCCTGGTGCCCTACTTCCTCCTGCCACACCCTACCTACCTATAGGTACTACTCAATTAATCCACATTAGTGGATTGATTAACTGATCAGATCAAAGCTCTGATAATCTAATCATTTCAGTTCTGATTCTTGCATTGTCTCACATATGAATGTTTGGGGGATAGCTCATATCTAAACCATAACATCCTTGAAAGGGATTTTGGGACCCTGCCTCCTTCCTGTTTCTGCTTCCTGGATGCCTTGATGTGAGCAGCTTGAACTCTGAAACCATGAGCCAACATATGCTTTTTCTCATTTGAAGTTGATTATCTTGGGAATTTTGTTGTAGTAAAGGAAGTTTACTAACGCAATTAATAACAAGATGATAGCAAGGTATAGATCTTTGTTGTCCAGAAAGGTAGCTACTAGCTCCGTGTAGGAACTTAAATACTTAAGTTTTGCTAAGATAAAATTAAATAAATTAAAAACTGGCTTCCTTAGTTGCATTAGCCGTATTTAAAGTGTTCTTATGTGGTTAATAGCCATAGGAATTGGACAGTGTAATCCAGTAGAACTTGGATGGTGCAGGTCTAGATGTGGCTTTGGGATGGCTGCAACCCCAGCCCTTTTTATTTTTTATTTTGTGTCAGTCAAGGTCTTGCTGAGTTGCTGAGGCTGGCCTTGAATTTGGTGAACTCTTGTTTTAGACTCCCAAGTTGCTGGGATTACAGGTGTGTGCCAGCATGTCCAGTTTGTTGCATTTAATCTTGAGGAATGATTCTTTACTCAGTAGTGTTCCATCAAGTGGTTTTTTTTTTTTTTTTTTTGGTCATTCTTAGGGGTGGTTGGCAATTTTGGAGACAATTTTGGTTTGGCTTATCTGTGTGGGTGGTTGGTGTTTCTGGTATCGCTTGGATAGAGGATATGGGTGCTGCTAAACATCTTACAATGCATTAGACAGATCGTACAGCACAAAATTATTTGGATCAAAAAGTCATTATTGGGCTGGAGTGTTGGCCTGGCGGTTGTGGCGTTTGCCTGGCGTACGCGAGTACGCGAGTTCAAACACCAGCACCACATACACAACTAAGAGCAACGAAAATCGTGTGAAAAACTAAATAAAATTGTAAAATTGATTCTTTCTCTCTCTCACTGTCCCTCTCTCTTAAAAAAAAAAGTTAATAATGCTTATTATGGTTCGGATGAAAAGGTGTCCCCAAAAGCTCAAGTGAGATAATCCAGGAAGGCTGAGGTGAAATGACTTGGTTATGAGAGCCAGTGAGTTAATTCCCTGATAGGGATTAGCTGGTAAGTAGGCAGGCAGGATGTGGTTGGAGGAGATGGGTCTTTAGGTCATGCCTTTAGAGTATATATTTTGTGTCTGGCATGCAGTTTCTATCTCTGCTTTCTGGCAGTGCCTTCACCCTCTTCCCTCTGCCTCCTTCCTCCACCATGATGTTCAGCCTCACCTCGAGCCCTGAGGAATGGAGCTGGCCTTCTCTACAGAGACTCTGAAACTGTGAAACCCCAAATAAACCCTTTCCTCCAAAAGTTGTGCTTGTTGGATCCTTTAGTCACAGCTGTGAAAAAGTTGACAAAATCAGTGCTGAAATTGAGAACCTTATTTTACTCTTTGCTTTGAGTTGAAAAAGATTATAAATTACTTAAATCTGAAATGCATAAGCCATAATTAAAGAGAAAATCCTCTGCCAACTGGATTTCTATAGTTGATGTAGCATATTCTTTTTTACCAACCTGAAAGTTACCATCTCAACCTGAAATGGATCCATTACCCATAGTATGCCAGTAATTAAACAGAAAAAGTTCTATTCTATTCTATTCTGAATTTATTTTGGTACTAGGGATTGAACCCAGGGTTGTTCTACCACTAAGCTACATCCTCAGCCTTTTTTTTTTTTTTTTTTTTTGAGACCAGTTTCACTAAGTTGCTGAGGCTGGCCTTGAAGTTGTGATCCTCCTGCCTCAGCCTTCTGAATAGATGGGATTATAGGTGTGTGCCCCTGGTGTCATTACTATTTAGAGTGGTCTCACAATATGCAGAACCTTTGTGAATACCAAAATCTGTGGATGCTTACGTCCTTTATATAAAATGGAGTAGCCTAACCTGTGCATATCCTCCCATATTATTTGTCATTCTCAGTTATGTATTATTACAATGTAAATGTTAATACTTGTTATACTGTGTTATTTAAGGAATAGGGATGAGGAGAAAGTATACATGTTCAATACAGACAAATTTTTTCCTCTAAATATTTTTGATTCATATTTGGTTGAATCTACAGTTGTAGAACTGATGGATATAAAAGGCTGTCTGTAATTAGTTCAAATGAAGAGTGACTTTTTTTGCTGTTCATGTAAGTGGTAAAGAAAAAAATATTCACTAGTTAAAAATGACAGGGGTACTGTTGCTGTAGGTATGGGGACTACTGCAATGGAGTTTTGCAGTAGGACAGAGAGATTGGGCTCAACTCCAAACACAACAAGGAAAAGTGGGAATTTATAGTTAGAAAGCAAGGTAGGGTAGTGGGTAGAAATTTAGGAAGAAGTTGTTTCAGGAGTTATGGAGGTGTCTGGCCAAACAGGATTCTTTGTGGAGGTAAGACAGTGTGATCATTCATCTGGGGGAGGGTTTAGGATTAGGAATTTGGTCAGATATTAAGGTGGGGGATTCTTGAAGACATGTGTAATGACTAGGCCTAACTAAAAATGCTCAGAATAGCCTGACTAGAGAATCCTTGTTCGTGGAAGTCATTTCTGTGACTTATCCTTTTCTAAGGACACAGTTCTTTAATGAGGAATTGTTAGCTGAGGAATGACAGTAAGGAAATACTAGTGTATACAAATTCAATTTCTAATTCTAACTTTGGATAGACATAGCTCTTGTTCAGGCTCTTTAATTCAGCCTTCTAGTTTTTTTGATGCTTGCATCCTTTGTTAGTTAGCTTTTTGTTGCTGAAAAATACCTGACAAGAACAACTTAGAAGAGGAAAAGTTTATTTTGGCTCCTGGCTTTGGAGGTTCAGTCCATGGTCAGCTGACTCCATTGCCCTTAGCCTGAGGTAAGGCTGAACGTTGTGGTGGAAGGGCTGGTGGAGGAAAGCTGCTCCACTTGTGGTGGCCAGAAAGCAGAGGGACCTCAAGGAAGATGAACCCTTGTACAACACACCCCCAGTGACCCATGTCTTCTAGCCACACCCCAACTGCCTACCATTATTACCACATAGTCAGCCTGTTCAAACTTGAACAGACTGATTAGGTTATCACTTGCATAATCCAGCCATTTCACTTCGAATATTCCTACATTAACATAGGAGCTTTTGGGGGACACCTTATACCCAAACCATAGCATACCCCTTCCCTGAGTCATATGTTTAAATGTACAGTTCTGTGGTTTTTAGTATATCCAGAGTTGGACAACACCAATATCTAATTTTAGAACAATTTTTTTTGTTCCCTACCAAAAGAAACCTTGTACTATTAATGATGATTCTCCATCTTTCTCCTCCACTCCTAGTCTCTGAGAACTGATAATGTACTTTGTCTCTGTGGATTTTGCTTTTGTGAACTTTGCCATAAATGGAACTGTGTCTGCTTTCGCTTAGACCAATGTTTTCAAGGTTCATTAATATTGTACCTTGTGTCAGTACTTCTTTGCTTTATATGATCAAGTAATATTCTGTTAAATTTACTACATTTTGCTCATCAATTCACTAATTGATGGACTTTTTAAAAAATATTCTGGCTGTTATGAATAATATACAATTTTTTGTGTGTACTCCCATATGGCTTTAGTAGTTAATTTCAGTCTCTGAACTGGATGTTGGTGTATTTTTGGCTGTGGAACTCTGAAGCTCCTTTGTAGGAGGCAGGGTCTGCTACATTTAATGATACATGTTTCTAATCAGTCTCCTTTCTTGAAATGTTTTTGTTTGGTTTATTCTCAGGGCCTAGAAGGGACCAGTGAATAAGTAATGAATAAACAGATAGTTCCAGACTCACATGTCTCATAGAAATATCTTAGGGCCAGGATTGCCAGTTACAGGTCATCCAGGGCCCCTGCTGTTGAAGGTTTTTATATTTACAAAAGCCACTTAATAAATATTTAAAAGCCGTTTAATCTTTAAAATAGATTAGTTGGAGAGCCATAATGTGCATGCAGATCATGCGTGCATGACAGTTGTTGGTGATCAGATAAGCCTGCTGATAACTTAACTCTGACTGTGCAAGTCTGGGAGAGGTCCCGAGATTCACTTACTGACAAGCAACCAGGTCATGCCAGTGTTGCTGTATGACATATTTTTGTAGTAGAAGCTTTTAGGACTAGCCTTTTCAAGTTGTTTTTTTGAACTTCCGAAAATATTTGTTCATCACTTTTGCTATCTGTATTAAATTTGTTAGTTTCAAAAGATTAAATTCAATGTTCAGGAACTCTGAACTAAACTCTGAACTCTGGTACTGTATAATCTCTATTTTGTTCACGTGTGACCATTCCTTTATTTTTTCCTATGTTATGTCTTGGGACATAAATGTGCATGTTATCATTTCAGGGATTTCTCCCTGGAGGAACATACTGTTTAGCAGTCAGTTTAAGATGAGTGGTCAGATAGATGAAAGATGTCTGATTAAGATTGCTATTTGGTGTATACTCTATGCCTTTGCAAATTTCTCTAAAAAATTGCATTTTTAATAAAATCATAATAAACTCACAAAATAAAAGTTATCTAGGTGGTGTCACAGGAGAAGTTAATTGCCGTAGAGGAAAGTGGATAAGGGAACAAAACAGCTTATGTCGATGAAAATAAAGGGGAGTCACAGAAGGACAAACGTTTATATAATACGTCATGTGATGTTAGCCTAGTGACAGAATTGATGGTTATTCCCAAATATAAGGTATCAAAGGAGTTGTCCCAGTTCTGCTGGGCTGAAAATTTCCTACATCAATTATCATTTCATTTGCAAGTCACACAGAAAAACAAAACACATTTTTTTTTTTTAAAAAAAGGGAATGACAGTGAGAGACAGAGAGAGAAAATCAATTTTTATTTAGTTTTTCACATGGCTTTTGTTGCTCTGACACTTAGTTGTGTACCTGGGTGCTGGGGTTTAGAACCCATGTACTCGCGCATGCGGGGCAAGTGCTGTAACCACCTAGCCACCGCTTCAGCCTCCAAACCACACTTTAAATAAATGCTATATTGTATCTAACTTTTGTTGAACACTGACTAGGAATTAGAAAGAAAGTTGGGCAGTGTGAAAAATACCAAGAATTGTAACTGAGTCCTTGACCTACATTCCCAGGGAAGTAAAAGCGTATATGCACAAAAAGATACTTGAAAGTATTACATGGTCCAAAAATAACAAATGATATGGGCAGTAATGTGAAGGGACTGCCTGAGTATGCATCCTTACACCAACACACACACACACTTCTATGAAGCACTCAAGACTTAGATAAGAAACAATAAACTTGATTTTTTTATCCTGTAGATAGAAAGCAGGCCATTGAATTGGGATCAGAACTTTAGAATTGGAAGGAAATGATTGGCTCTCAACCCTTAATGAATTACCAACAATGTGTTTCTTCAGCAGAATTATAGGAAGGATTTAGCTGAAGTGGGCACAGCTGGAAAAGAATGGGGAACTAAGAAGATTGCAAGGAAAACTGTCCTTTAGATTCTTGAAATTCAGGCATAATCATACCCCAGCAACACGAACACAGCAAACTTTCAAGCTTTTTCCAATTTAGCGTGATGTTGACTGTGGGTTTGTCATATTTAACCTTTATTATGTTGAGGTATGTTCCTTCTATTCCTAATTTTTTAGAGGATTTTTATCATGAAGAGATCTTGAATTTTATTGAATGCTTTTTCTGTATCTTTTGAGATGATTATATGTTTTTTGTCCTTCATTCTGTTGATATGCTTGTATTATGTTTGTTTGCATATTTTGAACCATTCTGCGTTCTTGGGATTGATCCCATTTGATCATGGTTTATGATCTTTTGGATGGGCTGTTGGGTTCAGTTTGCTAGTATTTATTGAGAATTTTTGTATCTTTATGAGAGTATTGGTGCATAGTTTTCTTTTTTTATTGTCTTTCTGGTTTTGGTATCCACTAGCCTTTTTTCAGTTTTTTTGGATTAAACTGGAAAGTTGATATTATCTCTTCTTAAAGTGTTTTATAGAATTCAGCAGTGAATCCATCAGATCCTGGTTTTTTTTTTTGTTGTTGTTGTTCTTATGGGACTTATTATTATTGATTCAGTTCATAACTTCTTGGTCTGTTTAGTTTTTCTGTGTCTTTGTGCTTTAATTTTGGTCGATGGGTTATGTATCCAGAATTTTGTTATGTCTTCTAGGTTTTCCTATATGTCGGCAGATAGTTATTTATAATAGTCCCTATGGATCCTTTATGTTTCTGTGGTATCAGTTGCAATGTTTCTTTTCAGCTCGTTTATTTGGGTTGGGTCTTCTCCATTTTTTTCTTTGTTTTTGGTTAGCTTGTCAACTTTATCTTTTAAAAATCAACTTTTCATTTATTTTTTCCTTTTTAAATCTATTTCATTTATTTGTTTTCTGATCTTTGTTTCTTTCTCCTGCTAACTTTGGGCTTGATTTATTTTTTGCTTTCTACTTTCTTGAGCTGCATTCTTTGTTTGGAATCTGTTTTCTTTTTTTGATACAGGTGCTTAGTGCTGTAAGCTCCCCCCACTCTTAGTTCTGCTTTTGCTGTATCCCATAACTTTTGTATGTTGTATTTCCATTTATTTCAAGAAAAGTGTAAAATTCCCATTTGTTTTCTTCATTGCTCCATTGATAATTTAAGAACATTTTGTTTAGTTTCCATGTATTTATGCAACTTCTAGAGTTTCTCATGTTGATTTCTGGTTTTATTCCATTGTGGTCAGAGAAGATATATAATTTCGATTTTATGTATTTTTAAGAATTTGTTGGGGCTGGAGTGGTGGCTCGGCAGTTGCGGCGCTTGCCTGGCATGCGCGGGTGCGCGGGTTCAAACCCCAGCACCCATGTACACAACTAAGTCTCAGAGCAATGAAAGCCATGTGAAAAACTCAATAAAAGTTGATTCTCTCTGTCTCTCTCTTCTCACTGTCCTTCTCTCTGAAAAAAAAAAAAAAAGAATTTGTTGGTACTTGTTTTGTGGCCTAACAGTCTATCCTGCAGAACGTTCCATGTGCTTATGAGATGGATGTGAATTTAGCAGCTCTTGGATGATATATTTTGTAAATGTCCATTAGGTTTATTTGATCTATAATATGCTCCATGGCTTCTTTTGTATATATATATATATATATATATATATATATATATATATATATATGTAATCAAAGAAGACATATATATATCAAAGATATATATATATATATAAATGTGTGTATATATATATTTAATTGATCTTACTACTTATGAAAGTGGGGTACTGAAGTCCTCAACTATTATTGTGTTGGAGTCTGTCTCATTTAAGATCTAATTAGGCTTGCTTTATGTAGTTGGATATTCCAGCCTTGGGTGTATCTATGTTTATAATTGATAGATTTTCTTATCAAATCTATCACTTTATCATTGTTTTAAGTGACCTTTTTGTCTTTTTACCATTTTATACTTGAAGTCTGTTTTATATGATATTAATATAGCTACTTCTGTTTGCCCTTGATTTCCATTTGGAATATCTTTTTCCAGTCTTTTGATTTTACTTAATGTGTGTCTTCACTGGTGAAGTGCATTTTCTGTATGCAGCATATTCTTGGGTCTTGCTTTTGTATCTAGCTCGTTAATCTATGTCTTTTTGTTAGGAGAACAAATCTGTTTACATTGAAGTTTATTACTGAAAAGTAAGGATTTCTTCCTGTCATTTTGTTAATTTTTTTCCTGATATTTTGGGCTGATTCTTTGTTCCTTTCTCTCTCACTTATGTTTTATGATTTGGTTGTTTTCTGTAGCAATAGTTTGATTCTTTCTTTTTGTGTCTACTTTACCAGTGAGTTTGATTCTTTCACATGTTTTCATGATGGTTATTATTGTGCTTTTGCTTCCTGATGTGGGACTTGTGGGACTTTTGGGACTTGAACGATTTCTTATAGGACTGATGAAGTCTGCCAGTTTGCTTGTCTTGGGAAGTCTTCATTCCTCTTAATTTCTAAAGGATGGCTTTGCTGAGTATAATGTTCTTGGTTGGCAGCTTTTTTTTTTTTCAGACCTCTGAATATGTCTCACCATTCCTTCTAGCTTGTAAGGTTTCTGATGAGTAATCTGCTGTTAATGTAATGGGGGTTTCCTAAATGTGACCTTGCTTTTCTCTTGGTATTTTTAGAATTCTTTATATTGGATATTTGACAATTTGAATATAATATGTCATGGAGGGCCTTTTTGGTCAAATTGGTTAGGGGTTCATTGAGCATCCTGGACCTAAATGTCTTGTTTCTTTTCTAAGATTTGGGAAGCTTCCAGCTATTATTTTATTAAATAGGCTTCTGTGATTTTCCCCCTCTTCTCCTTTTGGAATGCCCATAATGCTAGAATTTGTTTGCTTTACAGAGTCTTATAATTCTTATAGGCTTTATACTTTTTATTTATTTATTTATTCATTTTTTAAAGAGAGAAGGACAGTGAGAGAGAAAGAGAGACAGAGTCAATTTTTATGGAGTTTTTCACATGGCTTTCATTGCTCTGTCACTTAGTTGTGTATGTGGGTGCTGGGGTTTGAACCCATGTGCTTGCACATGCCAGGCAAGCGCCGTAACCACTGCTCCAGCCCCTTTATTTATTTTTTAATTTAGTCTAACTTATTTGTTTCAGAACACCTGTCTTAAGTTCAGGAATTCTTTTCCAGCTTAGTCCAGTCTATTGTTGAAGCTCTCAGTTGTATTTTTATTTCTCTCAATTATCTGGATTCAAGATTTTTGTTCCTTTTTTTATATCTCTGTTGAATTTCTCATTCACAACAGGAGTAATTTTCCTTCTTTTGTTTGATTTAATATTTGTATTCTCTTATATTTTCCTGAGTTTCCTTAGGAACAATATTTTGAATTCCTTTTTAGTGATTTTTGTAGATTTCCTTTACATTGGAATCTGTTTCTGGGGAATTATGGTGTTCTTTTGGATGAATTTCATGCTTCCTAAATTTTTCATTATTCTTGTGTCCATACATTGATGTCTGTGCTTCTGATGTAATAATTGCCTCTTCTGATTTTATGGATTATCTTTTGTAGGGAAAGACTTTTTCATGAAAATAAGTTGTACATAGTGTTTCCATGAGATAGGGTGCTATGGCTTTGGTTCTAAGTGGGTCCAGTGTTGTGCTCTACATTTGAATTCTTCAGCTCTAATCACCTCTCTGTCTGTGAGTATCTCAGCTGCTCAGATTGCAGGTATTTGAGGAGGTAGTGTGACTTTGCTGTGTATGAGAGATGGTCAGGGGCATATGACTTTAAGATTAAATTGATTTAGTGCTGGATGCTGATTGCACCTGGGTCTGATACTAACAGTAGCAATGCTGGAGGTGTGGACCACAGAGGACACATCTTCAGGCTTTGCAGAGTTGGATGCCAATGGCACTGGGGATCTCCAGTAATAGTTATGGTACCAAGTGTGTGGACCGTGAGAGGTGTGTCCTCAAATTCTGCAGTGATGAGCACGGGTGGCAACAGAGAGAGGCTGGAAGTATTGGGGCATAGGCCCCAGGGCCTTGGTTCGTCAGGTTGTGGGGGTGGTAGTCCTTGCTGTGGTGGACCACCTGACCCCCTGTAGTGCAAGGCATTGTGTGGGCTTGGGTGCTGGGGTCACAAATGCACAGCTGAGTTTCATTGGGTTTATGAGCTTGCAGTCTTTTGTGCAAGTATGGTGGAATGGGTGGGACCCAAGGGATAGAGGCTTCTGTCCCCTAGGTGAGCATGGATTCTTAACTGGTGAGACGTCTCAAAATGGCACTGAACTATAGTAACTCAGGGGGTTTCGAAGGGAGAGATAATATAACTTCCTTTTCCAAAGCAAAGTTGCCATGTGGACTTCAGGCAGCTTCCTCTCTGTGCTCCAAGCCTGTGATGGCTGTGAAACTCCTGTGACTGGAATTGCTGGCATATGTGTTGATGGGGTCTGCTGGAACTCCTCTGGTTACCGTTTCTTCTGCAATGGGGAGATCATCTTGCTAAGGAGTTAATATTGCCTTATGCTTTGTTCTGTCTATATCTTACCATTCTAAGTCTCCATATCTTACAGGGTTCCCATCTACCCTTGGTTGAGATCCAGTGCTCTCCCTCAGTCATTTCATCTTGAAATGCAGCTATTTACTTGTTAGTTGGGTTCATTGTGGATGAAGTGAATGCCGGGCTCCTCTATTTGGCCATCTTGGAATTCTCTAAATTCAGGTTCATTTTTTAATTTTTGGTACCAGGAACACATTGCCACCCAGCCACATCCCTAGCCCTTTTTACTTTGAATTACTTAGGGTCTAGCTAAGTTGCTGAGACTAGCCTTGAACCTGTGATCCTCACTGGGATTACAGGCATGTGCCACCATGATCATTTTTAAATGTGAAAAGTAAAATATATAAAAACAAACAAAAAACCCTGATACCCAGACTCTGTTGCTGCTGTATTTTTTTTTTTTTAATGTAGCAGGCATGAAACCCTCGGTGCATTCTTTTTAGTGATTAAGCCAGACAGTCTCTACTTATCTTGTATTTTCTGTCATCCATAACCTAAATAGTTTATAACTTGTCAGATAATTTTTATACATTCTATCTTAATTTAGTAAGAAAGCAGAAGATATTTTATAGGACCAAAACAAATTAAAATTCATTAGATACAGGTTTCTTCTTGCCCAAGAGCAAAGTACTTTGGAAACATCCCAAAACAAAATGAACAACCAGACAGGTTCTGCAAGTGTTGTCAGCATAACTTGTGTAGCGCTCTCCTCATCACCCTTCCAGCAGAGTCTTAGTGCCATTCTCCTCCTTATCCAGCAAGGCTGGTGGCTAAAGCTAGAGGGATGCTGTTATTTGGCAAGAGATATAGATGTCTGTGTCTGAAACCCACATTTTTACTTAAATTCTTAGAAATGTGGAGCTGGTAAGTTATGTTTCCTTAATCAGTTTATTTAAAAGAAATGGATTCATTTTCCCATATGTAGAGAATAGCAATACTTTTAGAATATTTAGAAAAACATTAATACTGACATTTCTCAGACTTTTCTCAAAAACTGGAGGATGGGGAATATTGTCAGGCTCTTTTTATGAGGCTAATATTACCTTGATTCCAGAGCCTGACAAGGACATGGGAAGAAGGGAAAATTATAGGCCAACATCTCTGATGAACATAGACACAAAAGTCTTCAAAAAATTGTAGCAAACTGAATTCAGCATCACATTGAAAGGATTCTTCTCCATGATCAAATAGGATTTGTTCCAGGTATGCCAGAGTGGTTAATGTGGTATACCACATCAACAGAAGGAAGAACAAAAGCTACATGATCTTCTCGATAGATGAAGACACACCATTTGACTCACTAGTCTGGGAAAAGATCAAAATTCATAATTTGAAGTACATTTTCTACTGAATGTGTATTGCTTTAACATTGTCTAGAAGTTGAAAAACTTTAAGTGGTAACTTAGTTACGTATTTTGGTACTGTTTTTCCTCCCTTGCACTAATCCCACTGTTCTCAAACTTGAGTTTGTATCAGAATCACTTGGAGGGCTTGTAAACCTACTGATTGTTGAACCCAATCCCAGAGTTTGACGTAGACCTGGTGCAAGGCCTGAGAATGTGCATTTCCAACACAGTTATTGACAAGAGATGCCAATGCTGATGGAGGTCACCCTTAGAGAACCGCTAGGATGTAAGATCCCTGGGGGTAGTGATTTATAATAGTATTGTTCACTACTGTTTCATCAGCATCTAGAAGAATGTCAAGGACATAGCATAAATTGAATAAATGGTATCTAATATCACTTTCAGAAGAATGTTGATACCCTCTTTAAAAAGATATAACTTATTGAAGAGAACCTAAATTATGTTGTTGTTCCCTAGAAAGAGAATTGAGGCTGTTACTGGGTGATGGGTTCGTTGGTTGGAGAGAGATAGGCTAGGCATAAAGGATTATTTAGCTGAGTGTATGATAAAGTACACTGTGGAGAGCATGGAGTAGGCTGTCCCAAGAGAGAAGGTGGCTTGGGGTTTTCCACCGTGAGTTTTTACATTTGGTCTAGAAACCTCCTTCCTCATGTGTTATGCATTTGGGTGGTTACTAGGTTTTCCCTTGTGGCTTAATGAGCTTGTTAGAAAATTTCCTGTTGGTACCTAAGCAGAACCTCCTGTGGTATGTCAAAACTGCACTGTAAACGATATAGTGAACTGAGGTCACCCAAAGGACAGTGCCTCAGTGATATGTTTGTGCTCCAAAGTTGGAAAGTCCCTTAAGCTGGTCACACCCTGTTCTTTTTAGTTTTAAGAAGGTAGTAACTGGCCATTGAAGGATGGGCTTATGTGTGATTTTTCATCACTCTGGGTGGAGTGATCTTTCCTCACTGGAGATGGAGTGCCTTGTTTTCCCTCTCCCAAAGCATCCTATGTCTTATGTCTACCTACCTACTCTAACAACAATTATTTTTCTTTTAGAAAAATATTTTTAATGAGATATAATTTGCATACCATTCAACTTACCCATTTAAAATGTACAATTCATTGGTTTTTAGTGTCTGTACAGATTGTGCAATAATCACCACAACCACAGTCAGCTTTAGGACATTTTCATCACTCTCAGAAAGAACCTACAGCCAGTAGCAGTTATTCCCCATTTTCTCCAACCTCTTCAGCCTGAAGCCACCATTGATCTTTCTGTGTCTATAGATTTGCCTCTGCTGGCAAGTTCATATAAATGGAATTCTATAATACATGGGTCTTTGTGACTGTCTTCTTTTAACTAGCATATCATTTTCGAGGTTCAGCCAGATTTTAGCTTGTGATAGTTTCATTTTACTCCCAAGTAATAGTCCACTATATGGCTAGACTGTAACTTTGCATTTTGTTTATCAAGCCATTAGTTGATGAACAGTTCGGTTAGTTTCACCTTTTGATATTTATGCATGCTGGTGCTGTGGGCATATCTGTAGAAGCTGAGTGTGGTAATGTTATTTTTTCTTGTATGTATCTAGGAGTTCAATTGCTTAGTCACATGGTATTTCTGTGTTTAATATTTTGAGAGACTGCTGTTTTGTGAAGTGACTACACTATTTTATATTCCCACCTGCAAATCCACGAGGCTTCCTACTTCTGCATTTCCTCCCAAGTGCTTGTAGTTGCCCTTTATCTTAATTGTAGCTGTCCTAGTCGGTGTGAAGGGATATCTCACTGTAGCTTTGGTTTGCATTTCCATGGTGGTTAATGTGATTGGCCATTTTTATATCTTCTTTGAGGAAAATCTTTTCAGGTCCATTAAGGCCTATGTGATTGTATTCCTTTTTTGTTCACAATGGAGAAGAAAATTTGGGAAAGCTTTAGGTTATAACCAGTGCATTTCACTTGTTTTCTTTTCAGAGGTAACTATTTCATGGTACCTGTAGGCATCTCTTCCACAGTTCATTAAGGAGACTCCAGGAATGCCTCCTTCTCAGTGGCCTTTCTTGATCATCCTTTTGAAGGAAGCATTCATCCCCCCTCTCTCTGACCTTTCTTATATGATTTTATGTATTTTTATTTTTATTTAATATTCCTATATAAGTTTTACTGATTTGCATTCTCCTCTTGTTGAATGTAAGTTTAATGAGGAGAGGGACCTTATTTTGTGTACTCGGCTCACTAGGGCCTTAGTAAATGCTGGTTGAATAAATGAATAAATGAGTGTGTGGAAAGACTAGGCTCTGAACCCCATCCCTCATTACTTATAGGAACTTGGGAGTTATTTAATTTTCTCAGATTTAACATCTTTATTTATAAAACCACAGTTGTAAGAGTACCTGTGTCATTGGGTTGCTGTGAGGATTATATTAATTGGCATATGGCAAACACTACACATCATGACAATGCTCTAAAGAAAATGAGGACGTGCTGTTTATCTCACCCTGCTTTTGGCATAACTGTATGTTTGCAAAGAATACGTGTTTACCTTTTAAAGGACGCAAATGAATCAGAAATTTTTTTTTTCTAGGGGATGCAGAGAGCAACTAACGTCACCTATCAAGCCCACCATGTCAGCAGAAACAAGAGAGGTCAGGTGGTGGGGACCAGAGGTGGTTTTCGTGGTTGCACAGTTTGGCTAACAGGTATGATCAGGAGAAACCAGTTTACTTTAAAAGCAGTGCTCATCAATAGCTTTGGACTAGCAGTTGACATATTTAAATTTTGAGCTCTGTTCTTATATTTGGAGCCAGGACAATATATAACTGACATAGTTGCTTAATAATAATAATGTTCCTTTTGGTAATTCCTTTAGTACTTTTATAGGTTTGCTCTTAAATAAGGGGAAATACTAGAATGCATCTTAAAACCTTCAAATAGAAATCACACTAAATTCTCGAAACTGAGTGCAAATAAGACCTGGTTTTGCCTCAAAGAACTAACCTGTTAACTTTATGAAGAAAAATAAAGAGTAATAAAAAATTTCACATTATCAGTTTCTATTTTTCAGATTTTGCTTTGGCCTTTGATGGTTTCTTGCACTGGTTATCTCTTTGGGCTTAACCATAGCAGGGTGGCTAAAGGGTAAATTGTTCTCGATTTAAGTAGTAGTTTTAAAATTGATGACTCTTGGGGCTGGAGGGGTGGCTTGGCAGTTATGGCACTTGTCTAGTATGCGCAAGAACATGGGTTCAAACCCCAGTACCCACGAACACAACTAAGTGTCGGAGGAGTGAAAGCCATGTGGAAAACTCAATAAAAATGGATTCTCTCTATTCTCTCTGTTTCTCTTTCACTGTTCCTCTTTCTTTAAACAAAAAAAAAAAAAAAAAAAACCCAAAAAAACAAAAAAAGAAATTGATGACTCTTTAAAGTGTGTTATTTTCGTGTTTGAATATGTCATGGTGAAACCCATGTTTTGGTGTAATTAAAAGGCAATAATTACAAGAGATCCTTTCGGGGCTTGAGTGGTGGCTCAGCGGTTGCAGTGCTTGCCTGGCAAGCACAAGGACGAGAGTTCAAACCCCAGCACCAGGTACAATGAAGTGTCGGAGTGAAAGTGACATGAAAAACTAAATAAAATTGATTCTTTCTTACTCTCTCTCTCTCTCACTGTCCTTCTCTCTTAAAAAAAAAAAAAAGATTCTTTCACACCTAGGAATTGTATTAAAATTTTTGGTTCGTCATTCCAAATTGCCCACTAAAATTTTATATCAATTAATTCTGTCACCAGTAGTGTGGGAGAAGGTTCATTTTCCAGTGTCTTTGTTAGCACTGTGTTTACCAGTCTTTAAACATTTGTGCTAGAAAAAAATTAAAGAATTGTGTTGTTAAAAAACATTTTAAAAATTTATATGTTGCAGACAGATTTTTTTTGTGAAAGAAAACAAGCACTCTTACGTCTTTTTAACATCCGTCTACATTGTTGTAAAATTGTTGCTTTTAAGTTGCCTAGGTTTGTAACACATTTTGTTCTAACCTCCTAAATTTCTGGTTTACATTTTAGTTTTGTAACCAAGTTGAGGTAATACAGATTCACCACCAGTTTTTTATTATGACGTAGTGCTCATGTGCCCATCGTCTGAATCAGGGCCTAATAGTTTGCATTTCATTGTTAAGTAGTTTTTGCAAGATGTCTTCTGTTGGGTTCTGAATTCCCTGAGAAGTTTGCAAGTGTCCGCTCATCTTTTATGAAAACTTGACTATGTAAAATGTGTATTTGAGTCTTACGGTCTCATGAAATTATAAAAACAGTACTCTGTTGTTTTCTGGCATTTAATGTGGTTGTGAGGAGCAGTGAGACTATTCAGATTTTTTCTTTCTCTTTAGTAACTTTCCTTTTTCCGTTTGATATCTGAAGAACAATTTCTTTTCCTTTTTAGAAGCTTTGCCTTTCTTTTTTAAGTCCTTATCAGCAATTGATTTTTGTGTGTAGTATGAAGGAGAGATCCTCTCCACCCACCAGCAGTTGTCCCAAGCATACACATTGATCAGGGTGTTCTTTTTCTCTGATCTACAATGCCCACTCTGATTTGCTCTCTGGGCCCTCTGATCTGTTCCAGTGGTATATTTGTGAATTCCTCTATTGCCACATTGTCTTAATTACTATCAGTTTTCATAAGTCTGGAAAGCCAGGAGATTAAGTCTTCTTTCCTGTGGTATCAGAAGCATCAACTTTTAAAAAAAATTATTACTTTTTTCCTGCTCTTGTGTTATTGTATACATTTTATAATAGATTTAACCAATTTCCTTTAACCCCATTGGGATCTAGTTTGGGATTATGTCATATCTAAAGGTTAATTTTGGGAAAAATTGATCTTTAGAATAGTGAATACTCTTTTTTTATGGTATATTCTATTTATTTCACTGCCGATGATGTTTATAAATACTTTTTCCCCCCTGGTACCAGGGATTGAACCCTGCGGAGTTTAACCACTGAGCCACATCCCCAGCCCTTTTTATTTTTTATTTTGAGACACGGTCTTGCTAATTTGATTAGGTCCTCCTTAAGTTGCTGAGGCTGGCTTTGAATTTGTGATCCTCCTGCCTCAGTCTTGCAAGCTGCTGGGATTACAGGTGTGTACCACCATGCCTGGCTATAAATACTTATATCAGATTTTTGGGGGGCTTGCTTTATGGTCTAGTTTTTAAGCAATTTTCTTTCACAGCCTCTCCTCTTGGCCGGAGGAATGGGATGGCTGGAATGGGAGGTGGGTCACTGCAGTGAGCTCTGATAAAATTCCAGCAGGTCTAGGTGCTGGTTAAGTAATTTTTCCTGAGGGCAGGCCTTGATAAGAATACACTCTGATATAATTCAGAATGATTACCTTTCCCTCCCCCTGCTAAGAGCCTGAAGGGAGTTTTCTCAAATATTTGCTGTGAGAACTTATTTGAGCATCTGTAGGTAAAACTCAGAAAAAGTGGGGAGGCTTCTCCTGTGAGTGCCCTGCCCCTGGAGTTTTTAACCCTCTGTCTTGTCTGCATGGAGCCTCCATCTGTTCTTTGGTTTCAGTGTAGTTTCCCTCATCCAGTGCTGAGCCACTCAGTGGTTTGTTACTGGTATGTTTCTGTTCTGTTAAGCTAGAACTTCATGTTTTCACCTGTTACCCCAATCTTGGGGTCTGCAATTTGTCCCATGTCCTCCTCTCTCTCATGGATTCAAGAAGAGTTGTTGATTTTTTTCAGTCCATTCAGCCTTTACTTGTTAGGGATGGAATGGTGACTTTCAGGCTTCTTACATGCAGACCTAGAAAACCTGTAATCTGTGTCCATAAATGTCTATTTGAAAATGGCACATATTCCCTTGATGTGTACAGTATTCTTTATTTTTTATTAATTGTGCTAAAAAATATGTAACCACTGGTTTTTTGATGAGGATGTTGAAAACGGAAGTCAAGATGTCTTTTTTCTTGCAATTTAGTTGCTTTACCAGGATCTAAGGTGTTGAATAATATGCAATACATTATTTATCTAGACACAGTTTAATTCATCAGATTTTGTTTCGGGTAAATTTTCATGTTTTGTGTTTTTACATTATTGGCATGTTAGTTTATCAGGGATATTGTAACAAATTAAACACAAATTATTGGTTAGAAGTTTGAGAATTAAATTTGTAGCAGTGTTGGTTTCTTTCTTAGGCTCTGGGGGAACACGTGTTCCATTTCTTTGTCCAAGCTTCTAGTGATTGCTAGCAATCCTTGGCATTCTTTGATTTGTAGATGTATCACTTCAATCTTTGCTGTTGTGTTCTCATGGCCCTCTTATAAGGACATTGGTCATTGGATTTAGGGTCTGTCCTCATCTGTGAAAACTCTCTTTCCAGATAAGGCCACATTCTGAGGTTTCTGGTGGCATGAGTATTTGGGCAACACCATTCAACACAGTATGGTTGTTTTCTCTTTTTTAGGTGGACTGGTTTTCCTTATCTTAGATTTGGATTGTCTATCTTACATTATATATTAATTTCCTCTACCTGTTTTAGTTTCTTTGCCTGTCTGTGTTCATGCTCGTAGTCTTGAAACTTTTCTTATCAATAATTCAATTTTCAATGGTATCTATTTTTTCTTTCAAATTATATATATATATATATATGCATAAAGTACATATAAATGTAGGTACATATAGACATTTCTATTGTAATTTAGGTTGTCTTTATTGTATAAAAACTTTAGATTTTCAAATTATAGCCCCGCCTCTATACTTAGTGCTCAACCAGCTGTTAAAAATGACAGTAAAACAGTAGGACAGCTTGCTCCTTCTCTTTGTTCCAGTTACAGTTCTGTGACAAATCACTCCTAACCTAGACAGCAACCATTTTAATTTGTTACCACTCTGAAGGCAAGGAATTCTGGAGGGCTCAGCCGTCCTTTTACTGAGGTCTTGGTTGTGGTTGTGCTACGTAGGGCAGTCACTGAAGGCTCAGCTGGGCTGGGTATCTAGGGGATTTAGTTGGTTGATGCTGCTTGCCACTTGGGAGCTTAGCTGCAGGTATGGTTGGTTAAAAGCACCTAACTTCTGGTCTCTGTAGCATGGTGGCCTCAGACTATTCAGTATCTGAATTCTCCCAAATTCAGTGACCATGGAGAAGCTGCAGTTCTTTCTGAACCACTTTTGAAAGTCACATACCATCATTCCAGTGCATTCTTTCAACTAAAGGTGAATCCTCAAGTCAGCCAGAGCAAGGGTGGGGGATTAGACTGTGCCCTTGATGTGACAGTGGAAGCATCACATTATAGAGTGGCTTGTAGGATAGAATATAGAACATAGAATTATAATCTGCTACACTTATGAAGTATTTAATGTATAAAAGCAGCCAATGTTCTGTTTGATCCTTTCAGCATTATCATCCTTTTTTGCCTTTTTTTTTTTCCAGCTAACCTTTTGTGCTACCATGGTTTCTCTCAAGAGCATTGGCATGCTAAACTTCAGTATTCTCTCTCTTCCCTTACCACTGCTTTGACTCTGAATTGTATATTGCATGCTTCCCAAGGTGGCCAAGTATTAGTGCACAAGTGCTTTTTGCTTTGTTTATTGAATAAACACCATTGGTAGAGGAAAGTGAATTGAAATGAAGGTTATTCTTTTAAGATTATTGGAAATGGTACAAATACTTATTTGTATAATTAATTGTATAAATTATATAATACAAAAGAATATTTTGCAGGCTGGAGCAGTGGCTCATCGGTTTTTGTACTTGCTTGGCATGCACAAGGTTGTGGGTTTGAACCCCAGGACCATGTACACGGTGAAGTGTTAGAGCAATGAAAACCACAGGAAAAACTATAAACAAAAATTGATTCTATCTTTCTCTCTCACTGTCCCTCTCTCTCTCTCTCTCTTTTTTAAAAAATATTGTACATATACTTTTATCATGGTGGTTGGTGGTAGGTGGTGATCCTGGAATATGGAGGTGACTTCATACTATTTCATTTACTTTTGTCCTTTCTTTTTATTCCCTTATTTAATTTGAGAATTTAACTTTTAAATTTTGCAGTGGTTTTAGAATAGTGTTAACAAGAGGCAAAGTAAATAGATCACCCAATCATTTTAGAGCTTATCAATGACTTCTAGGATGCTGTTGGGCATAGAGATGTAATGCAAAATAAATGCTTATTTATATATGAACTGTAAGGAAAGAGATGAAATGAAGGAAATAAAGAGGAGAGTGCAGCTCAACAGTAACACAGATTTATTTGGGAGAAACCTGTGGAGGGGATCTCAGTGGAGTCTGGGACCCACCTGCCACTTACAGCCTGGGGTAGATATAGAAGGAATGGGAGGAGGGGTCACAACAGGGATTTTCCTGGTTAAACTGGGTTTTTTCAGTAGAGTGAGGATCCTCTGATAAGGGCCCTAGACAATAGATTCCAATAAGGGCCCGAGTCTATAGATTTCAATACAGTGAGTTGAGGTTTGCTGCCTGGCTGAGTGACTTCTGGTAATTTTCCATATCATCATGAACTATAGATATTTTCTTAGGTAAGAAGTAAATCTCAACCAGAAATAGTCGATAAGAATGTTTCTGAGGCTGATGTGAATCATAAATGCAATTAAGCTTTGTATTAAAATTCTTTAATAGTTACTTTTGTAACTTTACACGTGGACTTTCCACTTTTAGGCTTGTCTGGAGCAGGGAAGACCACGGTGAGCATGGCTTTGGAGGAGTACTTGGTTTGCCATGGCATTCCATGCTACACTTTGGATGGTGACAATATTCGTCAGGGTCTTAATAAAAATCTTGGTTTTAGTCCTGAAGACAGAGAAGAGAATGTTCGACGCATTGCAGAGGTTGCTAAGCTGTTTGCAGATGCTGGCTTAGTGTGCATCACAAGTTTTATATCACCCTATACACAGGTATGTGGATTTTGTGCCATGGTTGTTCTAAGTATATGCATTAAAAATATGGTATGTGGTAGAACACATAGTTTAAACATTGACTTGTTCTTTGAGGCTAAATCCAAGTTAAAATAGCCTATACCTGTTCTGTGCTATGACTTTTCTGAGTAAATCCAGTTTTGGTAAAACCTGCTGTTAAAAATCCCATCATATAACAAAGTCATTGAACTTAATAGCCAAATTATTTCAAGGTTGACTTTTTAGTTAAGTAAACCTGTTGTAAACACTTGGCAGGTGTCAGACACCAGGGAAAATCCTGGTTTCTTAACGCATGTCCTCCATGACTTCATTGTTCTCAGTTCCCATCACACTCTTATTTTAGAGAACTTAGCAACACCATATCACTTTCTGGTATTTCTCTGAAAAAAATCATGTTGTTCCTCACCTCAGGACTTATATTTCTCCCTGGATTGGAAGGCACTCCTCTCCCTCCTCTTGCCCCACTCAGCATCAGTTGACTTCTGTTCAAAGTTTTAAATTAGGCATCTCTTTCTCCTAAGCACTTTTCTTCCTCACCCAGGCTTTAATGGGCTCTTTTATGCCCTTGTTATTATGCCTTAATATATTACTTTACAATGTACTCGTTCTTTGGTGGTGTTTATAGAACCAGTAGTGATAACAGAAGTTAACATGTATTGACCACTTAGTTAAATGTACTGATTACTTTTGTAAAATGCTTTCATGTGAATTCCTCTATATAGTTTTCATCTCCAGTGAGGAAGGTATGTGTAAGGACACTAAGGGGAACATTGGCCAAAGTCACACACTATACTGGTAAAGAAAGGATATGCCCATGGACAGTGTGTCCGTAGGACCCATGTTCTGCCCACCATGCAATGCTGCTTCCAGACTCCACTGGTTCCTTGATTGTTAGGACTATGTTTTATTTATGCTTGCAGTCTTAGTGGTACCAAGCCCAGATGCTTAGTGTTCATTGAAAGATAACTAATTAATCTAAGGAAGCTCAGATGTCAAATAATAAGCAAATTAGTATAGTGATATAAAGCAGGAATATTGGAGTTGGACACAAGTGAACTGGAATCTCAACTCTGTTTGTTGTTATTGTGTAGGTCTTGGCCAGTTCACTTAACTTTCCTAAGCAACATTAATGCCTGCTTCACAGGGTCATTCTGATAATTAGATAAACCATGCATGCAAAGCCCTCATACAGTACCTGGTGTGTTACAAGTATTCAGCAATGTAATAAATAATAATGGCACAATTCTAGTACTGTATCAGAAACATATGACAATCCAATGTCATATAGATCTTTTTTTTGTTTTAAAACAAAATTTGACTTGTAAGAGAAGTATCAGATTGAGTGTTAATCACGCATGTTCACTTAATTGAAGAATGGCAGTAGTCATGTTTCTTGAGGATTAGCTACTTTTTTTATGTTCCTGAAACCATGGGATCAGTGTCAATATATCAGCTTAAAGTGCATCAAAGGCAATAAGTAAATAGAATGAGTGTTATTTAGAGTTCCTGAATCATTGGGTATAAACACTTTTAAAGGAAACATAATCATAGTGAAGTTTTGTAGTTTTTGAGCATCTTTGCAGCTCTCAGAAAATGGTATAATCAGTAAGACTTAATTTGGAGACCCGCCAGCTGAGACCTGGGTATCTAAAAGTTCATGCTATTCTCTCTGTTTGCCTGCCTTGTTTCCATAAAAAATCTTTGTTGACCTTATCTGTACAAACTCCAAGAATCAGGTTGGACGATGTTTAGGACAATTTCAAATTCATAATATTTGGATTGAACCATATAATACAGGCTTTGTGTGTTTTCATATCCAGACATGACCATATTTATGCTTTCAAGAAACATATTTTTGGGCATCTTAGTTCTAAGAATAAACTTGACTGCTACAGTATTAATTATTAATAGAGCATTAGGTACAAGACCAAGAATGGTGGGGCCAAGTGTAGTACTGTAAAATTCAAGTCTCTTAGCTTGAAGGTGGTGGAATGTCTCTGAAGATTTAGTTAGATAATCAGATTTGTATCAGCTGTTACCCTGGGAGAGTGTATAGTATGGCTTTGAGCAGTGAGAAGATTGATTAGAAGGATGCTCAAATTATCCAGATAAGAGAAATGAGGTAGAGCTAAGGAGTGGGGAAAGAGAGCTGACTGGGGGATATGTTGGACATAGAGGTAAAATCTGATGGACTTTATGACCCAATGAATGTTGGGGGAGAGGTAAAGAATCAGAACAACAGGATTGTGAGTGAGTAGTTTTGTCATCCCTTGATTAGGGCAGTGTGAGAAGTAATGCAAGCTTGGGAGAAAAGAGAATGGATTTGGTGTTGGTCATAACAGTTTGGGACACCTGTGGGATATTCAGGTAGGTATAGTTAGGACAGAGTTGGAAATGTGTGTTTAATTTCAGGAGAAAGGTCAGGACTTAGGCTCAAGTGTTGGTGTGTATGTTATAGTATACACTATGGATGCAACTGAGAAGAGTGCTCAAGGACTCTGGATGGAGTGTGGGCAACACTGGTGTTTAGGGGATGGGTGGAGTGGGGGTAGCTAGATGGAATATGCAGGGGAATGATCAATGTTGGATTCTGTAGGGTGGTAGTACAGCATGCAGTAAGAGTCCTAGCATTTTAAACACTAAAATGTAGCTGTAGTGAAGGGAAGCTTTTTGTTTGGTTTGTTTTTGGTGGAGAAGAGTGACTTGTATATTGTGGGGGATGAGTCTTAGATATGCATAAGGCTGATGATTTCAGATGGAGTGGGGAGAACGGGTTGAACAGGTTCTATAGGAAGACATGAAAGGGGAGGGGATTTAGCATATATGAAAGTTGGAGTGACAGAAGGATAAGATTGTTAAGATGTAGATAAATTTGTACCAGAGAATTGAACAAGAGGTTTTGTGCCTGGGGATTATCTTTTTTCTTTTTTTTTTTTTAAAATTGGCTAGAATGTGTAATTATTTTTTATTAAGGAGTTGAATTATTGTACAGTCATAAATGCATATAAAGTAACAATGATATGCGTGTTCTTAAACCAGAATTACCCCCACATCACCCATGTCCTAGTCTCTTGATTCTTCTATTTTTTACCCCTATAAGCAACATAAATGCTTATATTTTGAATTTTTCAGAATCAAAGGATTGCATCAGTATTATTTGGATTCTCAGGGGGGTAAAGAGTATGCTACATTGTTGATTGTCTCCCTAGATCCCTCCCTATTCTCTCTTCTCTCTCCCCTTCCCAACCTCCCTTCCCTGTCCCCTCACCCTTCTCCTCATCCCTCCCACCTACATATGTGTGGTTGCCCTAGATTATATGTTGCTGTGATCTTTGCTGGGTCTAATACATGAGTCTGACAACCTTTTACCCAAGCCTGGATTTAGCTCCAGCCATCAAAAATGAGTGAAAACATTTTACCCTTGACTCTCTGGGTTAGGCTAACTTCGCTCAGCATGATTTCTTCCAATGCCATCATTTACCTTCAATAGATGCAATATCATTGTTTCTAATAGCTGAGTAGAACTCCATTGTGTATATATATGTGTGTGTGTATAAACTCCAACCTGATTCTTGGAGTTTGTACAGATAAGGTCAACAAAGATTTTTTATGGAAACACACACACACATATACATACACCAGAGTTTTGGGATCCATTCATCCAGCGAGGGGTGTCTGGGTTGGTTTCATAATTTAGCTATTGTAAATTGAGCTGCTGTGAACATAGATGTGCTGATTCTAACTCCTTTGGGAAAACACTCAGAAGAGGGATATCTGGACTGTGTGGTGGATCCATCCCTAAGTTTTTGAGGATTCTCCACACTGCTTTTCAGAGTGCTTGTTCAAGTCTGCAGTTCCACCAGTAATGTGCTAGAATTCCTATCTCCCTGCAACCCTTCCAGTATCTGTTACTCTTTGTATTCTTCTTCTTTACCAATATGACTGGAGTGAGGTGAAATCTTAAGGTAGTTTTGATTTGCATTCTGATTACTAGTGATTTAGAACACTTTCTCATATATTAATTGGTTTCCTCAATTTCCTCTGTTGAGAAGTAACTATTAAGTCTTTGGCCCATTTATTGATTGGATTGTTTTTGGTATTAATTTTTTTTGAGTTCTTTGTAAATTTTAGATATTAGTCCCATGTTGGAGGAATCACAGGCCATGATTATCTCCCATTCTGTAGGTTCTTTCTTGACAATTTTGACCAATTCCTTGGCTGTACAGAAGGTTTTTAGTTTAATGGCATCCCACTCATTGATTTTTGACTTAAATCTTTTGCTTTAGGAGCCTTGTTGAGAGAGTCTTTGCCTACTCCCAAATGCTGGAGTTTTGGTCCTAATTTTTTTTCTAGCAGTTGTGTGGTAGCTGGTTTAATTCCTAGTTCCTTGATCTATTTTGATTGGATTTTTGTTCAAGGTTAGAGATAAGGATTTAATTTCAACTTCCTGCAAGTGGCTGCCCAGTTTGTCCAGTATCATCTGTTGAATAGACTATCTTTCCTCCATGTTATATTTTGACCTCCTTTGTCGAAGATCAGATGTTTAAAGATTTGTGGGTTTGTCTCAGGCCTTCTATTCTATTCCATTGGTCTTCATGCCTATTTTGATACCAGTACCATGCTGTTTTTGTTATACTCCATAGTATAATTTTAGATCTGGTATTGTGAAACCACCTGTTTTGTCTTTCTTGCTTCTTAGTGTTTTGGCTATTTCTTGTTGTTCCAAATGAATGTGAGAATTGCTTTTTCTATATCTGTAAAGAAGGACATTGGTATCTTGATGGGGATTGCATTGAATCTGTTAGGGCTTTTGGCAGAATGGCCATTTTAATTATATTAATTCTGCCTAACTAAGATCATGGAACATCTTTTCATTTTCTCAGGTCGTCTTCAATTTCTTTCTACAGTGTTCAATAATTTTTTTTTATAGAAATCTTTTACTTCCCTTGTTAGATAAATTTCCAAGTATTTTATTCTTTTTTAGGATATTGTGAATGGGACCAATTACCTGATTTCTTCTTCTGCCCTATTATTGTTAGTATATAAGAAAGCTATTGATTTATGGGTATTGACCTTACTGCCTGCCACTTTGCTAAATCTGTTTATAAGCTCAAGTAGTTTTTTGGATCTTTTAGTTACAGGATCATGTCATCAGCAAAAAGGGATAGTTTAACTTCTCTCTTCCTATTCTTATTCCTTTGATTTCTTTTTCTTGCCTGATTGCTCCAGCTAGGGTCTCAACTGTATTGAATAAAAGTGCTGAGAGTGGACAGGCTTGTCTTGTTCCCCAGTGTAGTGGAAATGCTTTCAGCTTTTCTCTGTTTAGTAGTAGTATACTTGCTGAGTGTTTGTCATATATGGCCTTTACATAGTTAAGTTCCTTTGATCTCTACCTTTAGAGTTTTCAGTACAAATGGGTGCTGAATTTTAATGAAGATCTTTTCTGCATCAGTTGAGATGATCATTTGGTTTTTGTCCTTAATTCTGTTTAAGTGATGAATCACGTTTGTTGATTTGCATTTGTTGAACCTTGCATACCTGGAATGAAGTCCACTTGATCATGGTGAATTATCTTCTTGATGTATTTTTGAATACTGTTTGCTAGAACCTTATTAAAGATTTTTGTGTCGATGTTCATCAGGACTATTGGTCTGTAGTTTTCTTTTTCGATGTGTTAGGTTTTGGTATCTGGGTTATGGCTGCCTCATAAAAAGTGTTTGAGAGAGTCCCCTCTTTTCAATTTCTTGGAATAACTTAAGAGGTTAGGTGTTAGCTTCTCCTTGTAGGTGTGGTAAAATTCAGCAGGGGAAAATATCATGTCCTGGGAAATTATCTTTTTAAAGTAGGCAGTGCAGTCATCTGGTCAGAATGGAAGTAGGCACGGTTTGTCAGAGGGCCTAAAAGAAAGATGGCGAATGCTAAAATGAACTGTGTGGGAAGAGAACAGTGGAAGTTTCAGGGACCAGCTTTGGAAAAACTGGCACTGTTGTTTGGTATGTAGAGTGTGAACTTAGAACTTACACTTGACAACATCAGGATGAGTGGCATCCCTGGGGTAGAGCTGGGTTAAGAGCAGAAAGAAAAAGAAATTGACTTGCAATGGAAAAAGTGTTCCACAGTATGGGGTCCTAAGAGGTTAGGGTAATAAAGGTGGTTTCTAGAGAGTTGATGTTTAGGAGCTGTACAGAAAGGTTAAGTTTTGGCAATACTAGAGTTTGGCATCTGCAAGGACTGCTTTTGGTGAAGGAATAAGCCAGCTTTGGCTTATTCTTTTTTTTTTTTTTTTTTACACCTCCCCTGTATGCAGTAAAGTCACTCTGATGCCAACTTGGGATGAGGTTGAATGTGATAAAAGGGAGTGGCAGGATGATACCTGCATTCCAGCTGGACTTTGGCTCAGGTTTCTGTTTGAATTCAGGTGAAAGTATTCATGGCTTATCCTTGTTAACTATCCAGGATCTTAGGTTTGTAGAATAGTATGCCTTTTAAAGTTGCTGTGGAGAATGAATATTAACCTATTAATGTCTTGGATTTATTTATTTCAGTTTATATTTTTAAAATATAAATTTTTCCTGATATATTTTCTACCAGTTTGGGTGAAAACCACTTTTACTTGTCCTTGATATTAATATGGCACCTTTGATTTGTGTGATCACTTTTTATTATTTTTGTGCTTGTCATCTTGTTTTTTTTTTAAAGGATCGCAACAATGCGAGGCAGATCCATGAGGGTGCAAGTTTACCCTTTTTTGAAGTGTTCGTTGATGCTCCTCTGCATGTTTGTGAACAGAGAGATGTCAAAGGACTCTACAAAAAAGCACGAGCAGGAGAAATTAAAGGCAAGTAATATTTTCTTTCCAGTTTCTCTTTGCTTAGATGCTGTGTGCTCTCATCTGTGTCTGATACTCTTTTCTGAGAGATAGGGAGTATTCAAATGACTGGGGGCTCTTGAGGAGAGGGTGGGACTTAAGGCATTATTCTCTCTCCCAGACTCAGCAGCAGTTCCTGGCACTATGCCCTTAGTGTTAGTCATGTTGGAATCCTACTGATAAGACAGAATGGGGACTTGGACAGGTGGTGAAGACCTCCTTGGTAAGTAGGTGTTGAGCATTAAGGTTACCAGCGGTCGCCACTTTGTTTCAGTGAAAATGTAGGACTTCCTAGAGCTACTAGGAAAAATACCTGAGTTATAAGCATCTTAATGGTGAGGAAAATGTTTTGTTCTTATTTATCAGTGCTTGGACTAGTCCCTCATTCAATCTAGGTAGGTCTAATGTATCACTGATTCTATCAAAATATACACCCCTTGCTTTATAGATTTCAGGATCTGCTTTCAGAGTTTCAGCTGTGGTGAACATTTGACATTGAAGAAGAAATTGAGGGCTAATTTCAGCTGTTGCCTTTGATACAAATCATTATTTATGTTATAGACATCCTTTGACATTAGTCCTGTTCTATTTTTTGTAAATAGAAACAGGATGTGCCAGCTTTACAAAAAGGAAGGAAGAAAGGAAGGAGGGAAGGGAGGAAGAAAGAAAGAAAAAATAGATTACTCATTGAGCCTTTTTTAGGGATGAGAGATATAACTTTTGCCTTCCCAATAGGGAGAACAATAACCTGGGACTATCACAGGAGTTGTTGGGAGCTCTGTGAATTCTAGATTTTGGTATTCAGTTTTTTACCCTGTAAAGTAAAAGTTAAACCAGAAAAAAAAAACCCAAAAACAAACAAACAAACAAAAAAAAAAAAACAAAAGCCTGTTAATCTGGGAATGCTTTAGTAGGTGAGATAAATGCTCACGTCAATCTTTTCATTCTACCATGGAGGCTCAGCTTCTTGATGAGGGCCACTTTGTGTAATCCCTTTAACCCTTTGAGCTGCTTTTCTCAGAATAGATTGCTTGACTTGTCGTATTTTATGACAGTGGGAGGGAAACTAGTTTAGCCCTGTAGCTTCAATATCACTTGGCCAGATTCACTTCAATTTTTTGTGTAGAGGTTTGGTACAGAAAAGCCAAATGGTGTGTCCAGGACCCTATAGTCTAAACCTTTTATTTCTTTTAATTGTAGTTGGTTTTTTTTTTTTTTTTGCAAGGGTGGATTCATGAGGAAGATAAATTTGTCTGCCTGGCTGGTGTAAACTAAAGTACTTGTGAGCAGGGACAACATCTTGAATGCTTTTATATTTTTAAAAGTTTATGCAGTACATGGCCCAAGGTGTAATATCTGTCACACACATATGCTTGTTGAATAGATGGAAAACAGGAAGGAGAATGGAATGTTCTATATACATTATCAATGCTTTCTTTTTGCAGGGTACATATTTGGTATATAGGGATGAAAAGATGAATAAGACCAAATCAAAAATGCCCTTGAGTCAATAGGGTGTATACCTATAAGTGCGGGTGTATTTGTGTTAGTCTGGGTTTCTTTTTACTTTCCCAAGTGTTGGCTACACATGCATTTATGTGTATGTATGTGATTTATTTTCTGTTTGCTCTCTTGATCAGATTCCTATTGTAGCACTGTTTTTTGCTTGTTGAAATGGGGCTTAACAAGTCCCCTGTCTGCAGTTTCTGAGCTGTGATGGTAAACTTGCAAGAACAGACAAGATCACATATGTTCAGGGGATCTCAGTCTTTTCTAGACTTTTAAAGACATATATTAGGCAGTAAATATATCCTTGCCAGCCATTCTGGTATCTGGATTATTTCATGATTCCTACTTCAGTAGTTTTTATTGACTTAAGTACAAATGTTTTTCTCACATCATGCATTTGTTGCACAGTGGCATTATCTTAGGAAATCTTATAATTAAGAACTAAGGCCAAATCCCAGACTGGTGAAATCCAGGGGATGGAACCTGACCATACCAGTGTATAACCACAGTTGAGAATTAGAGCTTCACTATTAGTGTTCTAACTGGAATTATTTCCCCCCTAGTTATTTTATTGTGATCCATCACTAACTAAATACTGTTGGGAAAAATTGATAATGCAGATATTTTTTCTTAGGTTCAGGACTTCAAATGATGCTTAGAATTATGAAATACGAAAAAATGAAGTTAAGTGTCTACAGGATCATAGTATATCTTTTAGATCTGTTTGCTGACTATATTTCTTAATAGGAATGATTTTAAATTCATATTTACCATTCTAATCGAAGACTAGCCTAAGCTTTCTAAGGTAGGTAGGCCTTGAAAAACTTAACACTGGCATAGTAGCTGTCAGGGTGTCAGACAGGAACCTATTTTGGGCTCAGCTGTTTTGGGGAACTGTTGTATATTTGTTCTGTCCTCAGCAGTGATATGGTAACACATGTACAACAGGGAAAATTGGAATAATGGTTCATATTTCAATTGATCATATTTGATTGTGGGATTCATTTGGTGATGTAACAGTCTTACCATTCTTATTTATGTTTTGCTTAAGCTAATGTTATTTCATCTTGCCTCAACACTTGTTATCTGATGGCAGAAGTCTGATAAGTTTTGATTTGAACAAGAATAATCCTTCTGAATGTAATGGGCAGATTGACTTAGTGTCAGTTTTTGCTTTGAGAAAGAAAAAACCTTGTTCAGTTTGGTTTTGTGCCCAGGGCTCAAGTATGATAGCATGTATTCCTGTGGAGAAACTGAGAAGCTGCGACTCACCCAGTGGTATTGTTTCTTTATTTCTTTACAGTGTAGGTATTAAGAGGAAAAGAAAGAAGAAAAGGTGATAGAAATACAGTTAATCCTCATTATTTGTGGGTTCTATATTTATGAGTTTGACTACTAAAAAAATTTAAAAATTAAAAGAATTGCCTACTTGATAAAATTTATTTGTAACCCTCAAGTCAATACTCCTGGCACTTTTGGAGTCACTTGTGAACAGGAGCCGAGTGGTGAACTATGGGTGTGATTCACAAATTTCCAGCTGAAGTCAACAAGGTTACACTTGGCCTTCTGGTTTCAACTCATACCTTAAACACTTGTCTTTTTATACCCTATTTAATGCCATGATTTTTTTTTTTTTGCATTTCTATGCTTTTTTGAATGATTTTGTTCTTTAAAATGTCCTCAAGTGCCAAAAATGCTGTCTATCTAGTACCTCTAAGGGCAAGAAGGCTATGATGCTGCTTATGGGGAAAATGCGCTTGTTAATTAACTTGCTTGTTATCCAATATGTATTGGGTAATTATGACTCACATTCATATTCATGAGTTATAGTGTGGTTGGCTCTGAGTTCAATATAAATGAATTGACATGTTAAATAAGATATCTTTAAACTCAAACACCTAAAACAAGGTAAAAGTATTGATCAATTGACAAATTGTGACCAGAGGCTGTCGTGAAGCTAACCTTATAGTTCGCTGAGGAGCGTTGATTCAATATTCACTTATTTAATATTTGTGAAAACTTTATTGAGCATAATTGCAACAAGTAATGATAACTTAATTTAAACTTTTGTGTTTAAAGAAGAAATGGAAATTTAATTAGAAATCTTCTCCCAAGAAAGAAGTATTAGTTCCATAACCCTGTAGCTGAGAGGGAACAGCACAAATATTACTTTCAACAAAACTTGTACTAAAGAGACAACTGTTTTAATTGCCACTCTTTCTTTTATCTGGTATCTTTAAAAGGTTTTACTGGGATTGATTCTGAATATGAAAAACCAGAGGCCCCTGAATTGGTGCTGAAAACAGACTCCTGTGATGTAAATGACTGTGTTCAGCAAGTTGTAGAACTTCTGCAGGAACGGGTAAGAGAAAGTAAAAGAAGAAAAACCAGATAATTACATCCATCTCATAACCTTTTCCCTCCAAAATCATGGTAGTGTTAAAATTGAGTAACATTTGTATTTAAAATTCTTCATAGTGCCAACAGTTTTCTTTGTGTTTGTCACTGTGTTAGGTATTGTGGGG
>PVKS010015113.1:0-46914 GCA_004027875.1 Aplodontia rufa | reverse complement strand
ACTTAGCGAGTCCTCCCAACCGCACAACAGCTTTTGTTTTTCCCCAAGAAAGAGTGTCAATGAGAGAGACCTTCCTTGCTCCAACGCTTCATTGTGTATGTGGTGCCAGGTTCGAACCCACATCCCCACACATGCCAGGCAAGTGCCACAACCGCTGAGTCACAGCTCCAGCCCTCACAACAGCTTTTGAAGTCAGTATTATTAAAATTCCTGCTGACATCGGAGCTGAGGCCCAGGGAAGCTTCGCGGCTGGCAGGTGCTGTCTCCTCGCTTGTTCTCTTGCCGATGGAACTGAAACCCGGGCATCTTCTCCCACACTTCTGTGTTCACCACCAGCTCTGCCACCTCCCTGCCCGTCACATGTAGCTGTGCCCAGCTCTCCTGGGGAGGTGGGAATGCCCTGTAATGCACAGAACTCCAAAGGTGCACTGATTTGGATGTATTTCTCCTTGTCTTAACCACTCTATTTTAAACTCTTTTTATTTATATGTGTGCCATTGTTCCCCCACCAGACCTAGTTTCTTGGTTCTCCCCTCCCCTTCCTCCTCCTTTCTCACGATGGCAGTGTGACGGAAGACTTGCAAACACTTGATGTGCCCTCAGCGCCAGCACTCAGCATCGTAACATTGCGAGTTGGATGCTTTTACTCTCCGGTGGGGAAAAGAGCGCAGCCCCGCTATCGGAGCACTGGCTTTGAGGTCACAGCCCTGCCATCACGGCACAGGTGCTGCACCTGGCTTTGAGGCCACAGCCCCGCTATCGGAGCACAGGTGGTGAGCCTGGTTTGAAGCTCATTCTGGCCACCTTCTTAGTATTCAGGGAGCCTTTCACATAGTGTGGTTACCAGGTGAGCTTAGGAGCTGGGTGCACTGGATCAAATCCTGCTCCACCATGAACTTGGTACTAAACCTCTCTGTCAACCTCATCAACCCTCGGCTGTGGGGAGCATCAGCCAGGCTCACTGAGGGTGGCATGAATAAGAAGGGCCACTCCAGACACCTCAGTCTCACAGACCAAGTGGGCCCTCGGGACTCTGTGTCCTCAGGGTGCCCTGTCTGGTACAGTAGCAATACCTGTGATTTTTCACGCAACACGTATTATCTTAAACTCTTTGATCAAGGGGTCATATTTTAAAATTGGAGGGATAGCACAGACGGTGATCACCACTTTGGCTTTATGAGAATAATGCTTGTATTATTTTTAGAAGAGATGCGAACGATCGCATAAGAAGAGGATGTTTCGTATAACAGAGTTCCTAATTAGGAAAAGCTGTCACCATTCTCTGGCTTTTTCCCTTTCTCATTTGATCTTGCTTGTGGTATCAGAAGTGCTGAAACATCAACAGTGCGTGCTTCTCTAACACCCCTGGAAAACCCATTCCATAACACAAATAAATATCCCTTCTTTTTGTGCTTCTTGTTGAATTATGCTACTAAATGAGATGCTAAATAGAAGCTTGCGGGATGCATTTAGTGGCTCACAAAGTGACTATATGAATACATTTCTAACACAACACCCTGCAGAAGCTGCATTATCTGAATTTTGACAACCTTGGGTAGAATCATTTTAATAGAATATATTATACAAGCTGCCTGAAATGCCGAGATAAGAATTAAAACGAGAAGAGCCAGTGTCTGAGTCAGAAAGTCAGGAATGGTCTTCATTTAAAATATTGTAGCGAACCCTCATTGTGAGGAAATGCTAGCAGTGGAGATGAGAACAATGTGATTAGAAAGGAGGAGAGACGAGATTAGAGCAGCGAGCAAGTTGGCCAGAGTCCCAAAGCTAATGCCAAGCCAAAGGGTTAGGCTGGGCAGCTTGTGGGTAGCAGGTGCTTCCAGGTAGTGTGGGGTGGCGTCAGGCCTCACGTTAGCTTCCTTTGCAGGTCTGCTTGTTAGTACTTGGGTCTACCTGGGAGTGGACCACAGGGTCAAGGGAAGCGTGCTTCTGTAGCTTGACTGGCTATTGCCAGAAACTTCTTTACGTGACTGAGCAGAGAGGAGAACTTGCATTTCGTCCGATCTCCTCCGTACATCACATATTCAGACTTAGCCATTTTCTACCAATCTGATTGGTAAATAATGCCCTTATTTAATTTAGCTCTGACTGATAAGTAGGAAATTGAGCATTGCTTCATAGGTCTATTGAACATTTGGGTTCTTCTGTGAATAATATATAGAAAAGTTGGCCACTTTCTGTTCTTCGTAAGACTACAACCCAAAAAATGTAGGCTATTGTTTGGAACATGAGGCCCCCTGAACAGCTGGGGTCAGCAGAGGATACTCAGAGAAGTAAGAACGCATCTTCTCAGAGGTTCAGGACTCACATCCGGATTATTAGTCATGAAATGAAGTCATGGTAAATGCTTCTCCGATTCCCAATTTATGATTCCCTACACAAGGAGATGGCAAGGATTAAAATGAATAAAGAAGCTAAAAGTGTGTTATTATACTTTGCCTATATAATTCTTCAAGCTTTGAGGTCAATGAAAACTACATAATTGTTATTTTAATCTTATCTAATTAGTTGTATTTTACTTCATAATTTCAACATGAATCTCAAGGGTAACATCCAAGGGTAAGAAGGGTAATCAGGGCCATTCAGCTTGGAGAAAACCAAGTGACGCGGATGGCTACCCAGGGGTGAGGGAATTCCCAGGAGATGGTGAGATTCCCAGGGATGCTGGGATTCCCTGCAGGTGGTAGGATTCCCAGGGGATGGTGGGATTTTCAGGGGATGGTGGGATTTTCAGGGGATGGTGGGATTTTCAGGGGATGGTAGGATTCCCAGGGGGTGGTAGGATTCCCAGGGGGTGGTAGGATTTCCAAGGGATGGAGGGATTCCTAAGGGTGGTGGGATTCCTAGGGGGTGGTAGGACTTCCAGGCAACAGGGAGGACAGCCAACATTGACCTGGCACCTGGGTCCCCTGCCTGTGCTGGCTGTTGACACTTGAAACAGTGCCTCTGGAGAAGAGGGTCTCATCAGGATCCTGGACAACGCTGCAGGCCTGTCCATCCTGTGACCACTCCCTTTTCTGTGGGGTCCTCTGTCACCTTCAGCTGCTTCTTTGGAACCAGACACTGTGAACAGTGACCTCGTGGCCTGTGAGCAATTTAAAAGAGACAAATAATATTTAGAGTAATCTCCATTTAGACTAAATTACAAACTAAACATTAGGAGAAAGAGTATGGCATTGTCCCAAAGCTGCACTCCCATATATAATTCAAAACAAAAATCGCTCAGAACTCTAAAACAAACCCGAGGGAGCCAAACAGCTCTAATTTCCTCTCTCTGCACCCATTTCGTGTCATCAAGAGTTTTGAAATGTATTTGGTTGTTAACTTTTGGTTCTAGGGATTGAGCC
This sequence comes from Aplodontia rufa, assembly GCA_004027875.1. Classification (NCBI taxonomy): domain Eukaryota; kingdom Metazoa; phylum Chordata; class Mammalia; order Rodentia; family Aplodontiidae; genus Aplodontia; species Aplodontia rufa. The sequence goes on along the minus strand of PVKS010015113.1, from coordinate 43,549 downwards.
CAGGGTCTCCTGTGCACCAGCTGCCTCTACCACTCAGCTACCTGCTAGTGCTTAGGTGTCTCAATCCAGGGTCTCTGTCTCCCTATTTCCCTCTTTCTACCTTCCTTCCTTGCTCTTTCATTTCCTCATTCTCTCCTTTCACTACTCCCTCCTTCACATCCCTCCTTTCATCCTTCCTCCCTGTCCTTTCTCCCCATAGATGATGGGGTCCTCCCTGTTGATGTCTGATGCAAAATTAATAATAATATATGTATAGTAAAATCTTCAACTCATGCAGTCAAGTTAAAAATCGAGTTGAAGACAATCCCACAGGGTGACATGGGGCCATTAAATCCCTTCAGTCTGCGCCGCGTGTGCAGTTAGCCTGGAGGAGGGAAGAGGTGGGTTGCACATGACCAGGATGGAGTGGGAGAGGATGTCACTGTGTGGCATAAAGATGAACAGAGAAGTGTTCCGATTGAGTGGTGGAATGGATTACAGTCCCCACTTTCACTCGCTTTTTTGGGAGGAGGAGCTTATGTCTCTGTCCACTGCCCTGCGGCTCAGTTTCACAGTGACAGAATGGTCCACGTCAGTCACAGAGCAGGGATCCATTATCCATTATCGCCCTCTGTTCAGCCAGCATTTCCCATGTCTCCTTCACAAGAGGGGCACACCAAAAAAAGCTGTGCATTTTAAGGATGGGAGAACAGTGTGTGTGTGCAAATGAAGACCATCTGTACTTAGTGAATATGTAAACATGAGGTCTCCGTAGTGACAGAAACATTTACACAGTCTACCTGCAATGCGCCTTTGTAAAAGCTGTGACTGACAAGGGCAAAAGATGCGCTAGGGAAACTGAGGGGATCCCTAAAAGTAGCTATCAAAGTTCAAAGGAGCTCTTTCTAAATGCAAATTGTCCAGGATCCTGATGAGACCCTCTTCTCCAGAGGCACCATTTCAAGTGTCAACAGTCAGCACAGTCAGGGACCCAGAGGCCAAGTCAGTGTTGGCTGTCCTCCCTGTTGCCTGGACTTCTTGAAATAGTTAATCACGTGAGACCTGTGTCCCTCGCATTGGCCCTGCCCATCTGGTCCCTTGCATCCTTCGAGTGCCCCTCCCCCACCTCAGCTTACCTGTCCAGGTGGTAGAACAGTCTAGATGCCATCCTGAGGACTCACTCTTGTTACGTTGTTCCTGTTTCCCTCAGAGACTTTGAAGCCACAGCTGGCTCTGATTTTGGCCACTTGATTCTGGTTTGACCTGGGGTTGCCAGATTTGGCAAATACTAACGAGGAATGGCAAACCCGGACTTTGAAACTTCCGCTAGAGATATGGGCTGTCTGGAACTGGAGTTCACCTGGGAGTCCTGTACGTTATGTGACCACTGCAGCCAGGTGGCAGCCCTCCCACACCTCATCTGTACATCGGGGAAGCCTCAACCTGCAGCAGGTGCCGCAGGAGCCACCCAGGGACTCAGCCTCCCTCGAACTCCCTCCTCGCTGCCATTGTGCAGCAGACACACGCTCCTGGGACCCCTCCCCGTCTGAAGCCATGGGAGCCCAGGCTGGTTGAACAGCTGTCTCTGCAATGAGGCAGAGCTGGGGTCGAGTCCGGCTCCTGTGTCCTGGGATGCTTTGAGCTTTCCGAGGCTCTGTCCATCCACGAGCATCAGCTAAGAGCGTTTATTTTAAAGGTGTAGTGTAATGCCTGGGACTCGACCCCAGCTCTTCCTGATTGCAGAGACAGCTGTTCAACGTGCCTAATTAACGACCTTTAGCAGATGGAAAGAGAAAGGAAAGGGGTGTTTTTGTGTGAAGTTGCTGACATCTTGCAGATCCAAGAGTGAGTCCCAAGCAACTCTACCCCACACAAGCTGGCTGTAAAGGAGGGTTTTTCGCTGTTGTTAGGGGCTGATCAATAAGTGTAAAGCTTCCACTATCGTTTAGGTTGAGAGGTGTGGGAAGAATTTCTGGTGAACAGTGATGAGTCTGTTCGAATGGGACTCATCCGGGTCTCCAGTTGCCTAACGGGGTGCGCACGGTATGTCGTAGTCGAGAGTCACAGGGGTTTTGGATATTCAGCCTTAGGTTCCAGGTCTCCCTGAGTTGTGAAGAAGCAGGTGGCGTGATGGGCGGGCTTGTTGTGTCTTCTGGGTCAAACATGTGCCCAGGGGCCACTTCCAGGCCACTGCTCAGGTGGACGGGGCTCCTTACCTGCCCAGAGGACTTTCAGGTTGGGCCAGGACGTCCCTGATGGCACTCGGTCTTGTGTTTGGCTCTGCAACAGGAAAAGAGTCCCCTGTGAGCCACGCAGGAGCCTGAGAAAATGTAGACAGACTTACAATGAGTGAAGGAAGGGGCACAGGAGGGCTATGAAAAGTCTCTCAGGGAATCAGGGCTCAGGTAAAGCTCAGTGTTGCTCAGAGCTGGATACTCGCCTGGGGTGCAGGGGACGTGATGGCCCCTGGGCCCTCTCTGCAGCCTGCACTCCACCTGCCTGAGGCAGCGAGACGGTGCTGCGGCCTCGGTGCTCTCCTGCAGGGCTTCTTGCCTGCATGTTTACGCTCTGAGTGCATTTTTTTCAGTTGCATTATTTAAAAAGGTGTCACTAGCTGTCTTTCCTCTCCTTGCTGGGGGTGTCCCACCCTAGATGGGCCATCTCCCTTTTCCCACAAGGGAGTTGTCTCCATGTCTTTACTGGTGACCTGGCCTGCCACCAGCCAGCAAGCTCCCTCCCCTTGGCCACCCAGCTTCTCTCCACCTGACTACTGAATCTGTGAAGTGGGTGGGATGGGTGCAGGACTCACCTCTCAGAGTCCTTGAGAGGGTTAAACAGATACATGCACAGGAAGCATCTAGAACTCCAGCCAGTGCACAGTAGGTCCCCCACGCTGATTGTCATTATTGTCTGTGAATACCATTTTCTTTTTTTGTTCAAATAACAATTTTGCATATGAACAAAGAGCGGCATGACCCTTCAATATCACCACGTGAACCCCTGAATGTGCCGCAGTGGGGTCTGGCATTTGGTATATTTAAGGCACTGATGAATCCTGTAGTCAAACCCTATCTTGTCTGTGAGATGATTGACATTAAACATCAGCACAGGCAAGGGTTCTTAGCATGGCATGCAGAGACCATAGCTGTCACAGTGTCACAGTGTCATCGGTCACTCAGCCCGTCCCTCCTGACTGCTCCAGTGGGGCAGACCTGGCGGAGGACACTGCCACCCTGCTCTGTAGGAGCCCCTGGAGAGCTGAATGGAGCCATGACATGGAGTCCACCCTTCTGGATCACAGAGATGCCTTCGCTCTGGGTCAGACCATTCAAGTGCGCACCCAGGGAAGGCTCCAGGAGCAGACAGTGACGCAGTCCTGAGATTGCTGCAGGAAACCAAACATAGCTAGAAAGCCTCAGTGAGTTCACTGTCTCTGCTCTTTCTGGCCTGAGTTTTCCACTGTACGTCCAGACAGAGATGGCAGCTGTTTTGCAAAAAAAGTAGTAGCTAAAGAAAGCTGGGGAAGCAGAGAGCATATGTGGCTAGTCACTTCCTGCATGGCCAGGCTGTGGAAGGGAAACAAGAGCACTGTGTGCCAATGGCAGGGTGCCAGCCCCAGCTTGGTGTGCCCATTAGCTGTGCGTTACATATCCACAGCCGTTTCCAATGAAGACGTTTCGAAAGAAAACATCTTGCTTAGAGCTCAGGAGCTAACACATTTCAATAAAGAAAAATCTGCTTATTTACATCTTAGGAAAAGATGCATGAGAGGGCCAGAAAACATCCTGTTCTGCTATGATCTTGCATTTTGCATCTGGCCCTTCTCATAGTCCCTTATGCAATGCATGCCTGTGTACACGCATGCAAACTGTGTGCACACACACTCAGATGCACACACTCACATGCACACACGTGTTCCTGCAATACACATGCAGTTTCCTCTTCTTTGTATCCATCTGAATATTTACCCTGATCTCTAAAGGGCAGCCCAATATTAACTTCCTGTGGGAAAACTGCAGATAAATGAGGTTACTGTCCAAATATGCAGCCGTTTCCTGCTCCACAGCCTTATGGGAAGAGATATCTCCTCACTCTCCGATGCTGGATTTGTCCAAGTGTCTCTGTTGGGACATCTCATGGGTGGCAGGTTCTGGGTTGGAGTTTAGCCACTCGGCTTGCATTGGCTAATCAGATTCCGCTAACATGTTGAATTGAAGTGTGAGATAGCTTGTGTAGGTGGTTTCACCCTTTGCTCTTCCAGATGGTTTTCTTGTTACAGAATAATGTAAGATAGAGGGCTGAGAACTGACTCATAGATGCATGGAACTGCAGTCCAATAACTTATTCTAGCTTTACGTGAAGACCTGGAAGCCTGATTAGAGGTGTCCACTATTTAAGCCTTTGCATTTGGAGACATTTGTTATTCAGCAACAGCTGACTGATTTACCCACATTCTTCTCTACATTCTCTGACATTATTTTATCCTTCAATTTAAACATGGTAGAGAAGCAGTTGATATCACCTTATGGTATCCTATAGCTTCATTTGCCAGTGATTTAAGATTGTGACAGGAATCCAAGCATAATTGGCTGAATAAACAGGACAAAGCCATCCATTCATAGGAAATCCAAATATTAAAATATTATTGCTGAGTTACTTTTTACTCAGCCATTTGGAATCACTATTTTCCTTGCGGCTGCGACTTGGACTCCATAAGTGGGAAGCTTCCACTTAACCAGTTTAACAGGCTTGGGAAGAACACAGCTTTTGTTTTTCAAGACTTTCAATGAAAAGGACCAAACTTCATTTCCCTGGCTAGTTGAGGTGCTCTCCTCCCCCGGACCGAGAAGACAGATGGGTTGAAATCTCTGGCTTCTCCTGGACTTCACACCGCTGGAGTCGCCAGGGGCTGGTCCCTATTTTAATTACACAGACTGTGAATTGGGAAGAGATGGTTCACCACAGGAACACGGGTGCTTTCTTATTAGAAGGAGGGAGAGGGGACACCAGGTTGTCCGACACTGTAAATGTTTAGCCTCTTGAACCATCACCTAAATTAGAATTGCTGGGTTACAGTCCATGAGCTCACATATTGAACTAAGCATCTTAAATTCCAAAGCAAATATCCTATCATTTCTCCTCTTCACTACTCATTTGCTTTTTAGAAAATGAATACCTAATGTGTGCTAGAAACTCTGCTGAGTTATAACCGTGTATTGCTGATCAATTCAGATATGGTTTCTTTATTCAAATCTTTGTAATTCTAGCAGAAAATGTAGTTCCTAAGGATGTCATTAATTGATTATGATTATGAAAGGAATAGGTATCCTTCAAGCTATGATAGAGTAATACGGATTGAAATTATCATTCACTTGAAACACCCCAAAATGAAACATTCAAAGCAGTGGTTTTCCCGACAGTGATCAGTCAATACATCACAGTGGTGCCTGAGGAAAGGGAAGCAAGCAAGGTTGTTCCTAGAATTGTCCCACACTGTTGGCTTGAGAGAGCTTCCAGCCTGCACCACCTGGAGAGGGACCGAGGGAGAGCATGGTGGACACCCTGAGTTGAACACAGAGAGATGGGGGTGAAGGAAACCAGGGTGATTGGATCTTGCAGAGAATGGAAGAAAAGAAAGAAAGCCCCAGAGAGAACGCCCTTGAGTCCACAGCAGACTAGCAGAGGTGTGAGGAGGTGACCCTCGTCTCTTCGGAGAGGGTCAGTGCTGACGTTAACCTGGGGCTGCATTCTCCCTCCAGGTACCCTGGAGACCCTATGGGGACTGAGTGGTCTGCACGGAGAGGTGTTGTCCCAGTAGCGGGGAGCAATCTCTTCTAGATGGAGCCCTGGTCCATTCCTGACTAACAAATCTAAACTAAGAGCAAAAAGAATGAAGCTTTTCCAAGTAACTTAATTGGTTCCCAAACCCAACCACAAGAACATTTTATAGGTGTAGGAAACTATCCATTACCTGCAAGAGTGAAATGCAAGGTATCTGCCTCCCTGGGATATAACACTCGGTGCAAGAAGGAATAAGAAAGAACGACCCATGTAAGTAGAAACGGTGATCAATCAAATCAACGCAATCCAAGCCAGCAATGGCCCAGATGTTATAACCAGCAATCAGATTAAATGTTTATGACTGTGTCCCATATGTTTCAAAGTTAAATACAGACGCAGAAGATACTAAAGCTTGTAGCAATAAAGGTTATGATGAGTGAGATGAAAAATACACTAGATGTGGTTGATGGCAAATTAACGGTGTGAAATTAGAGATAGTAAACTTGAACACATGACCACAGGCGCTATCCAAAACAAACCAGAGAAAGCTCAAGAGAGGCCTAAGGGAGGCGGGCACCAACTCCAGGAAGAGTCCCAGAGGGAGCGGGGAGTGGGACACTTCAAATACTATTGGCCAGAAATTTTTAAATTTAAAAGAACTTTGAACTCTCTAATCTAAGAAACTCAGCAAAGTTCAAGAAACCTGAAGAAAATAATTACAGGCCAATCATAATCAAATTCAAACCAGCGATGAAAACGAAAGATCACCAAAGCAGCCGGCTCTTACTCTTTGTTGCTCTGTGCGTAGTGACAGCAGTTCTCTCACTGGAAACACTGGAATTGAAAAGGCAAATAAACAAACAAAAAAAAATCACAGTCCTGAAAGCTAAAAAAATAAACAAAAATAAATTGTCCACCTAGAATTGTAAACACCTCTCAAGAACTCAACCAATAGTCATTATATTTCAGCCCAGCAAAAACCATGAAAATTTCCTTCAAAAGACCTTCACTTCAAGAGGTCTTTCTTTCTAATTTTTTTAAAAAAAATCTTAATTTTATTTCTAATTGACAAATACTGAGCACAGGTATTTGTGCAGCACAATCTGATGTTTTAATATGTATGTACAATGTATTCTTTTTAAATCAGACTAGTGAACAAAGCTGTGCCCTCACTTTCTTCTTTTTGTGGCGAAATGTTTAGCAATTTTGAAGTACGCAGGGCACTCCGATGTATTATGGTCACCAGTTCGCCGTGGATCACTAAAGGACATGCTTCATCACACTTCATGCAGGAAGAGAGTGTCCTGTGGAAATGTGGACATGCACGGAGGAAGGAAGGACTGAAGAAATGGTAATTCCGTTTCTCTCCATCTACCTATCATCTACCATCTACCTATCATCTATCTATCTATCTACCACTGTGCTAGGAATCTCTCTAAAAATACCTCATTCTGACTATTGCTATTATCTCAAAGTACCTAAAAGTTTAATCAGTTAAAAGAGAACACAGTGATTTGAGGGTGGCAAACACATGAAGACTAGACCTCACCACAGGGACGGCCCACCAGTAATAGGCCTGTGGGAACCACGTGCCCGTGGGTATGATGGCACACTGCACCCCTTTGGGGCATTCTTCCTGGCAATGTGTCACTCTGACCTCGTCATGGGTAATGCCAGTGGGAAAAGATGCATTGTACATAATAATTGAAGCATCCCTGAAGCACGGAAAGTTTGTCAAAGACATAAAAAATAAGGGACTATCGCAGATCCCAGGAGACTTGGAGATAAAACAGCTAAGCACACTGTAGGAGCCTGGATTGAATTCTGGGGCCAGCAAAAGCTTGAGTGGTGGAATTCCAGTGGCCAGAAGTTCATAAGAACCTTCCGGTGCTCGTTCCTGCTCCTGAGCACGGTGCCATGGCTGTGTGTGGCATCGGCCTCAGTGGACACTGGGGGCAGAGTGCCATTTTCCCCACGGGTTGTCTGTAAATCTGAAATCATTTCAGTATAAAGCAGTGATGAACTTGGCAGTGTAACGTCAGATCACTGTAGAACACAGCAGAAAGCTGGTGTAGTTTGGAAGAGAACAACACTTTCCCAAGACAGTCCACCAAGAACTCAGAACTGAAGGAGGAGCAGGCCCCACCCAAGGAATGGTGGAGGAGCTTTGGTTCACAGAGCTGGGGATGCAGTGCGCCTCACGGGAGCTGGTCCCAGTTCTGGCGGCACTGCGTGGAAATGAGGACAGTATGGCGTTGTGGAGACCTCGCCGAATGCAGCTACCACCAGCACGACTACGCTTGGTTTCTTTGGTGCTGGGGAGGGAGCCCAGACCCTGTGTGTGCTTGGCAGGAGCTCGGCCACTGAGCTGCAAGTTCTTCCCCTGCAAGGAAGCCTGGACCATCTCACCACCAGCATCTCCATCCTGCCAACTAGGCACGCGAGGAGGCTGAGGCTTCCTTTTGTGCCACCTACATCTCCTTGCCAAGGCACCAGGTCCCTGGTTAATGAATTAACTAGGGGAGGTGAGGAGTAGCATTTGTGTTGTTGGATAGGGTTTCCATGGGAAGCCAGCTGCTTTCTGTGAGGACTGAAAGCTATGCCATGTGACGTCAGGAGTGCCTTGCTCACCTGTAACAGATAGGTGAGAATCAAGCTCTTAGCACAACAAAAACTAACTGAGCTAAATAAAGCTTTCGTTTAACAACTGTGGCAATCATCTCCAGACCTAGAACAATTAAGTCACATCTACTCTGACAAAGAGCAGGATGTACTTAGAGGAAGAATATTTTTGAAATGCACGATCATAGTGAACCAGTAGTCAGGAGCCATCAAGAAACCTCAATTATAGTCGAGTTACTGTCCTCACAGGAATCGGTGGCAATGGGGGTGCTCCCAGTAGGAAGAGCCCTTCACAGCCCCATTCCCTCTCACTCTTCAGTAAAGAAGACTTGATCGTTCGTACACATTCTTCCTTCCATCTGAGCCCTCACTTCATTTTTCCAACTTGGGAAAGCACTTTCCCATAGGTAATTGTGGCCGTGTAGTCTTGGGAACCCATGACTGCACGCGTGAGAATGTAAGAGAGTGATCTGCCTTCCTCCATGCAGAGCCACTGAAGTCTCGCTGACTGGAAAAAGAGATTTCCAGCCACAACCTCGCTGAACTCATCTTTGCTACAAGGAATATAATTAGAAAGGATGCTGAATGGGAGTCTATTTATTCCTTCCCCCCTGAGTTCCAGAAAAACACTCTTAATACACATTCCCTGATAAGTTGTCCCTGTGTTAATGGAAAGTCAGATTAATCAGAATTCCGTTGCCACCTTCTTTCCCCCAGAGATCACCTCCTTGGAACACCAGACATTAGCGAGCCCCGGGCGGGAGCAGTGTGGAGCACTTGGGCCTGGAGGTCCAAGGTCTTCTAGGCCCTCTTTCTCTTTAGTGAAGTGTTGAAAAGGAGCTGATTTCACGTCCCTTGTGTATGGTATCTGGTTTAAGTGTTGGAGTACACTATCTCTTTACGCTCTCAGGTGTCCTAGTTTGATATTAAAGTGGCTTTTGCTCTGGGGTTTGATTCTTTGTGACACACATATTTAATGAGATCTGCACTGTGGGGCATGGACCCTCAGTGTTTCCCTGAGGCCAGGTGTGTGGGAGCTGCTTGCCTCTGTGGAACTCATGCTGTCACGTTCGTCGTCGTTTCAGTCCACCTGAGCACCGGTCTCATGCGAGTCTGCTGTGTTTCCTGGGCTGTGTTGCTGAGCACTACAATGCTTTCGTATCAGGCAGTCAGTTGCCCTGAGAGTGGCCCTGGACATCAGATTATCAAACTCAGCTCCAACACTGCAAGAATATCAGATCAGTGTGCCAAATCAGCAGCGCCCTCAAGAGCATTTCCTGATTGCTTGCCTAAATAACACAGACACGCTCTGACTTAGCAAGAGTTTCACCATGAAATGCAACTGTGGTAATTTCCAAGTTAGTGTACCTCGTTAATGAGATTTCCTAACGATTACTGGCAATTCTGTGAAATGCCTTTGAGTTGCGGACCATGTTCTAAATGACCTATTACATCCATGGCAGAAAAGCTATCCAAATTCCCTTCTGGAGATGAAATGCATATACCTCAGGAGAGTCTTAATGACTTCCCAGGTGACAAACTTTGACTGTACAAACGAAATAAAAAAAGTTATACTTTTTCTTGTATTTGTCTTCAAAACATCAGCTCTTTCAGCACGATAGTCACTATTATACATCCAGGTACTGTGAGGCGTCTCAATGGGACCTGGGAAGATGAATTCAGCAGGAGACAAGGATCTTAACCTTCGCTCTTGAGTCTGAGCTTGAGAGATGCATGACCTTAAACAAACACAAGTGAGGAGTCATTCATTTATTTAATAACCAGTATGTGAAAATCCTGTTATAGAATTTTAAAAACAGTAACAAATGGGGCTGGAGTGGTGGCTCAGCGGTTAAAGCACTTGCCTAGCATGCGCGAGTACACAGGTTCAAACCCCAGCACCCATGTACACAACTAAGTGTCAGAGCAACGAAAGCCATGTGAAGAACTCAATAAAAATTGATTCTCTCTCTCTCTCTCTCTCTTTCTCACTGTCCTTTTCTCTCTTAAAAAAAAACAGCAACAAATGGAAGTTTATACTCTAGTGGAAAAGACAACAAACATGTAGAGGAGTAAATAGGAGAATAACATACATCGCTGGTGCAAACATGATCCGGCAAGATAATAGAGGTACCCTGGCAGCAGTGGCTTGGGGGTGGATCCATTAGGATAACAACTTTTGAGAGGAAATTTGAATAATGAGAAATACCCAGTTATAGATATCTTGGAGGAAGGACATTCCAGGAAGAAGGAATAGCAGAGAGTTCCCTGGGGTGGGAAAGCATTTATTTCTTAAGCCATCTTCAGCCTTTCATTTCAGTGAAATCTGCTCTTCTTGTTTCAGACCATTTCCTTGTGTGTGGTATCCCAGGCTTCTATGTCATGGGTTAGGCTTAACCTAGTCTGGCTTAGTTTTCATCAAATTTTCTGGTCATCAACTAAATGCAGGTAATTAATTGTGTCTATGACCTTCTGCCCCAGGTACCCGTGGTTTGTTTCCACTATTCCTAATCTAAAACCCCCTTCTTGTTGGCCAATTTCTCAGCGTGACCTGTCAGTTGATTTGAAATCACAGAGGAATAAGAAAACCCTCCTGCTTCAACCTCATCATAAATCCTGCATCTAGGATTACTGAATCCTCCCAGTACCACCAATTGCCTGGGAAATATGTCCAATTTAGACTTCACTGCTCATTTATTATTTTCTGCAGCGTACAGAGATGACAACCTCCAACACTAGTATTCAATATTGATGAAATTGTTACTGGTAAAGGTAAATAGAACACAGCAGTTCATATGCATTTCACATATTGATCAGGTAAGACAATGGCTCCGAAGGAGCACATTGGCAATGATGAGTGCAATTAGCGTCTGGATGAGGATCAATCAAGGGACATTTCCCAGTCCAACTGAATGTATCCCTCAACAGTTAGCAAAAGAGTCAGAGCCTGCATGGTCACTCTAGAACCTGCTGTAGATGGGATTCCTGCATGTTTTCCATGATTCAAAAAATTGCTTTCACAACACCATGAACACCACTTTGGTTTTATGTATCACTGGATCACCCTGACCATTGCTTGTCTATGGAAAATTACTTCTTGTATTACAGCTCATGAATAAAAGAAACTTGTTGGATGTGTTTCCAAATTTGACCATAGTCCTAAAATCATACATGCCCTTACAAATTATGCATTTGATATAAGATCAGTGTTCACTTGAAAATTGAAACACTACACAAAAAAACTAGGTATTATAGTTTGACTATCTGCTACCTGAAATACTTGTCTTTCAGATTTCATATTCTTTTTTTAGATGCTGGAATATTTGCATAAATATAATGAGATATCTTGGGAGTGAGACCCAACTTGAACATTAAGTTTATTTGTGTTTCAAATGCATTCTCTACACTAGCCTGACAGTAATTTTATATAATATTTTTAGTGCACCTGTATTTTGATTACAAACAACCATCACTTTGGTCCAAGAGTGGGATCTTTCAAATGTGGTGTCATGCTCAAAATGTTTTGGAGTTTGGACTATTTTCAGATTTTAGATATCATGGCTTTTGCAGGTAAATGGATATTAATGGAAAAAATCATGTTGAGCAAAATAGGCCAAACTCAGAGACTTACTAGTCAGATGCATTTTGGATTTCTCAATATACATGTTTAGGTACACACAATTTTGTGTTTGTAACTGTGTATTCTTTTCCTTACAGGTGGCTTCCCCAAATTACAAACTCTTCAGGTCTTGCAAAAACATATCAACCTGAGTCTGACCATTAGCCCCCTGTGTGGGCTGCACTCAACCGAGGAGCTTGGCATGGACAGGGAGTCCTTCATGGTCATGCTGGTGAGGGGCTGCCTGGGAGTGCATGAGCACGTAAGAGTGGCAGGAAGACAGCACATCTGAAGGGCAGAGCCTCTGGAGGGGGTGTCTCTATTCAAGGACTTTGTGTAAGTTCAGGTCATTCATTTTCCATCAAATAAGGCCATTCTCCAGCCTCATCTGACCAGAGTCAAGACTATGGAAAGTGCCACACTGGCTACTCATGATAGAGATGAAGACTCTGACCTGCTATGTGCTCTTCTTGTAATTAGTTAGGTGACTTCAAAGAATTTAATTCAATATTGTGTTCCTTTTAAAATAAGAAGTAAAACCACAATTGATTTCTCAAGGTTGTTGTAAGAGTTACAATCTCTGTGTATAGTGGTAAGCACAGTCACAGCAAAGGACAGCAAGGGCTACTATCAAAGTCACTGCCTGCATCTCCTCCATCACCAATCTTCCACTCAATGGTCTCATTCCTTCCTCCATTACCTGCATTATTTGGCTTCTTTAAACTTACTGCCACTTGGCATGTTACTTATTGATATGACAGTGGTCTGTTTTGTTCCAAGAAAAACTAAAACTCTTTGAATGTGGGAATTTTATTTTTCTCACTGCTGCATTATCAGAATGCAGACACACACTTGGCATGTAGCTGGTGCTCAACCATTTCCTGCTGTTTAGGAGAATCAACATCATCACTGTGTATTACACAATGCTGTTGTGCAGCAAAGGTGGGGATACACAGGCAGGTTGATGGCTGGAACAGATCAATGATACAGAGACAATACTTACCTCTTCCCAATGTTTTCACAGTTGCAAATGAAACTTTAAAAAATCAGATCACTATTTTATACTGTCATATCATGGATAAAATCAGCTTCAGCTTTGTAAAAATGTCTTTCCGATGTTCTTAGTTCTATCTGTCCATCTGTCTCTCTATCCACCCACCCACCTCTGCATCATATTACATCATAAGATGTGAAGTGTGATTATTCAAAATGGTGGGGTAGGGGAAGGCTGCATTTCCAGTTGTTCTGTGGCTCAGGACTCAAGCAGTAGGAGTAGTTTTTCAGCGAGGTGGGTGAAAGATGAAATTTCCTGATATTCAATATTACATAGTCAGAGACTTTTAGAGACTCAGAAACTTTGGTACATCAAACAAAAGACAAGAAAGAGCACACGGGTGCCAAGCCAGTTGCGTCAGCTGTGGTGCTGGTACATTGCAGAGGGGAACTGTAACAAAAATGTGAGAGAACACAATGGACAAATGTGACCTGGAGAAACCTGTGGAATAGAAAGGCAGTCTGATCCAGAGGCTGCTCAGTGACCTGATGCTTAAAAAGTGCTCTGAGTTTCTCAGCCTGTGCCTTGAGATATTCATGCTCAGCTTGAGGCTGTCAGAGATGGGAGCTCATAACAAACTTCTGTCCCTACCATTCACACTACTTCAGTTAACAGTATGATTGATGGCATAGCTTATACCTGCTTCTTCCTTTAATTCCAGGTCAAGTACATGGCTATTTATTGGTTTGGCTGTTGGCAACTGCTGATCCCGTCATTTCTATTTCTGTGGCAATCTGTGCTGTAGATGTCGTAATAAACACTGGAAATCACTGTAATGTTGTATAATTGTTGCTTCTGTGGCTGTGGCTGGTTTCTCCTTTTTGGTGAGGTGCTTAGTATTTACCAGGACTGTAAAAGTTCATCATGTATAGAACCTGCTGCTGAGTTAAATCCACAGAAGAAACAGCACTCCTCGCTCCACACACAAAATAACCATGCTCAAACTTGAATGATACTTTAATATGAAGAATAGAATCAACAACAATCACAAACAAATGGTCAATACCCAGGTAAGAACATTTAGCTCCCAGGCAGGGCCATCCACTCCGACAGCAAAATCACAGAAAATTAACACAAAGACGGTGGATGCAACACTTATGTGGAGTCTCAATCTAGATCACTTCAATACCACTTTAGAATATACAGAATTGTTAAGTGAAGAAGGGAAATCAGAAAGAGTGCACCCCTGTATACAACACAATTGAATCTGATACAATTGCCAGAGCCACAAGAGGATACGACTCTTTTGAGACCTACAGAAAAAGTGGAATTCTCAAGCTCTGAAACAGTATACACTGTAATAAAATATAATAATCATCACTTAACAAACCAATAGGGAAATATACTACAAAGGCCAATTGAAAATATTTTGAAAAATTCACAAGAACATCATATCCCGGAATACATTACATGAGAAAGCTGTGCCTTAAAAAGGTGTATACATTTTTAGGTCTACATATAAGAATGGAAGAGAAATCCATCACAATAGATGCATAAAACCAAACACAGGAATGCAAGAAATGTGAAAGAAAATTAACATGACACCTCCTAAAGTTCTTAATTCCTCACCAACTGACTCCAAAGATTGAGGTAAATGGAATACCAGCTAAAGAATTCAAAAGAACGTTTTTAGAAATAATACATTCCAAGAGAACACAGATAAACAACTGGATGAATTAAAAAAGTCAGCCTATGAATGAGAAATTCAATAAGAAGATAGAGATATGGAAAAAGAGATCCAAACAGAAATCTTGGAAATGAAAGACAGTAAATCAAATAAAACCTTCAGTTGAAATTCTCTGAAATAGAATAGATCATGCTGATGACAGAATCTCAGAGCTGGATAACAAAGGGGCCATCCTTGAATGTTCAGACAGTGTTGAAGAAAAGAAAATGCATGATAATGATTGGAATATACAAGAGCACTGGGACAATATTAAGGAGAAATTAAGAATCATTGATATTAGAGAGGTTAGTGAGATGCAGGCTAATCACATAAATAACCTCTTTATGGAAATAATAACATAAAAATGTTCCAAATCCTAAGTCTGAGATGGATGTCCAGATACAGGAACATTTTTTGATCTTATCCTTTTGGATAAGATCAAAAAAGAATTTCTCCACAACACCCTACAATCAAAGTGCCTAACATACACTATAAATATAGAAATTTAAAAGCCTCAAGAGAAATACATATTGTCACACATAGAAGCAAGCCAATCAGAATTACTTCTACTATCTCATTCATACCAAGCTCTAAATTCCAGGAAACCTTGGAATGATGGGTCCCAAACCTTGAAAGAAAACAACTGTCAACCAAGATTCTTATATCCAGCAAAGTTATCTTTCAAAATTGAAGAAAAAATAAAAACCTTTGAAGATATTAAAAAATCAAAAGAATTTGTTACCACTAAGCCAGCCCTACAGAAAATACTTCAGAAATACTACACACAGAAGAACTACCACCTCATCCCCCCTAGCTCACAAGTGGACACATCTCATTTGATGAGTAGCTGAGCAAATGAGAAACAGATCCAAATTAAGCTTTGGAAATAAGGAAAAATGACAGGAATTAATGAATGTCTTTCTATAACAGTGTTGAATGTAAATGGTGTCAACTAGAGTTATAATGGGAAGGGGAAGGGAGGGATAAGGGAGGGTAATTGGGGGGGCACTCCTGGGGATAATTGCAATATCCAGAATATATACACATTTTATACACATTTTATATTATTTTGTTAAAATCTTGTAAGGTTGTTCAAAAATAAAAAATTAAAAAAAAGAATATATACATATCATATTGTTTTGTTGGATGCATTTTTGATGGTACAATAACGAAATTTCTTAATAAAATAAAGCAACAACACAAAATAAAAAAACACATAGATTGGCAGAGTGGGATTAAAAATAAGAAGCAACACTATTTTATTTAAAAGATACTCACCTTACAGGCAAAGGCAGCTACAGGCTGAGAGTGAAAGGATGGAAATTGACGTACAATGCAAATGAAACCACCAAACAAGCAGAAGTATCTATTCTCATAGCCAACTAAGATTTCAAGCCAAAATTAATCAAAAGAGACAAAGAAAGGCACTCCATACTGATCAATAAAATACTCCATCAAGAAGATATAATGATAGAAAGTAAATATTCCCCAAATGTTGGTTCACCTAATTTCATAGAAATGATGCTACTCAAATTAAAGTCAGAGCAATTAGGCAAAAGAAGGATATAAAAATGGTAGAAATAGAAAAGGAATTAGTTAAATTATCACTGCTTACAGATGATATGATCCTATAATATAAGATCTGAAAAGCTCCACCAAAAGACTGCTAGAGCTAATAAAAAAAAATCAGCAGCATAGCAGGTAACAAATCAACAACAAAATCAATCAATAGCTTTCCTGTACACCAATAATTAATCTGTTGGAAAATCATCCCATTCACAAAAGTCTTAAAAATACCTAGGAATAAATATCACCAAACCTCTGCAACAAACATTACAGAACACTGAAGTAAAAACTGAGGAAGACCCAAGAAGATGGAAAGACCTCCTATGTTCATGGATAGGCAGAGTTAATGCTGTTAAAACAGCCACACTACCAAAATCTATGTACAAACTCAATGCAACTCCATCAAAATACCAAGGACAATCTTCACAGAACTAGAAAAAAAGTCCTAAAATTCATTTAGACGAACAAAAGACCCAGAATAGCCAAAGAAATTCTAAGCTAAAGAAATGAACAAAGGTATCATGGATCCTGACTTCTAATTATACTACAGAGCTATATTAAAAAAAAAACTCATGATACTGCCATAAAACCAGGCAATAGGCCTACGGTAAAGAATAAAAGACACAGAGACAAACGCTAACAACTATAGTCATCTGATCCTTGACAAAGACGCAAAATCATATAGAGCTGATAAAACTAATTGTCCATGTGTAGAAGAATGAGATTAGACCCCTTTCTCTCACCCTGCACAAAAAGTCAACTCAAAGTGATCAAATACCTAGGAATGTATGAAATAAGAACCAACAAAATAGGAAAAAATCTTTATTAGCCACTATTCCACAAAGGATTAATATCCAGAATATATAAAGAGCTCATATTTTCGCTCATTTGTGGAGGCTAGAGCAAAACACAGGCTTGGGTGAAAGCTTCTTAAACTCATGTATTAGACACAGCAAAGGTGTAGCAACACATAATCAACTGGAACCATAGATGTGTATGGAGAGGATGGTGGGAAACATAAGGGAGGGGAGAAAAAATGTTCTCGGGACAATAAAAAATAAACAACAAAAATAGAACTCTTAAAACATAACACACAGAGAGAGAATGAATAACCCAATTAATTACTGTGTAAATGAACTGAAAAGACAATTTTCAAAAGAAAAAAACGTAAATGGCCAACAGATATGTGACAAATTGTTCAATATATTCAGCAATTTGGGAATTACAAATCAAAATAGCACAGAGATTTAATCTCACTCCAGTTAGAAAGGCACCCATCAAGATTGCAAGCAATAATAAATTATGGAGAGAATATGGAGGGAAAAAATCCACTTTTGCACTTTTGTTAAGATTGTAAATTAGTACAACCACTATGGGATCCACATAGAGGCTCCTTAAAAGAGTAAGAATGAAACTGCCCTATGACTCAGTCTTACAGGATTTACACTAAAGAATGAAATTCATCACACTATAGTGATACCTGCATACCCTTGTTAATAGCAGCACAAGTCACAACAGCCAAACCATGGAACCAGTCTATGTGTCCATCATTGGATGAATGGAGAAAGAAAATATAGTATAGATACACACAGTAGAGTTTTATTCAGCCATCAGAAAGAATAGAATTATGCCATTTGATCGAAAATGAATGAAACTCAAGAACATTATGGTAAATGAAATAAACAAAACTTGGAAAGTCAAGGGACATGTGCTTGCTCTCATGCATGGAAGTTGGAGAGGAAAGCAAAAGAAAGTTGTCAAGAAATCTCATGGAATCTGAAGGGAGACTAGATAAATGTGGCCAGGGGAGGGAAATGTGTAGAAAAGGGAGGAAATACTGAGGATTAATTTTGCTCAAACCAACTGTTATACGATATGCAGGTAGGAATATGGAACAGCAAACCCCATCATTGTATATAACTACAATTCACCAATAAAAATACAGAAAAAATTACAATATGTTATGTGAGGTAGCCTGAACATCCTATTGTTTTCTGCTAAGCTTGGATTAAATAAAAAGCAAATAGGTATTGGAGGGGAGATCTAGGTTTTGTGGGGTCATGATTTCCCTATAGAGAATGGTGGAGATTACGGAAGTCCTAGAATCTTTTGTCCCATACCAGGGCTGATCAATTCCTGGTGAAATTGGAAAGGATGACAGTCAGTTGCCAATGAAGGCAGTGTTGAAGGGGTTGGGGCACATCATCATGTACATCACTCATTGGAATTCCCATATTGGTGACTTGCAAATATTCCAAGCAATGAAAAAGTAATTAGAAGAGGCCTTATCATGGATCACAGTTTGAAAATATTTGGCCCAATAAAGCTTAATAAGTTTATTTTCTTTCTAAATGAAATCATCAGCAGCAATAAAAATTAAAGAAGCTTAATCAATTTAATTCAAAAGCATTTTGATGGAATAACTGAAATGAATACGGTCTATCACATTGACACTTATCTGTTTTGCTTATATAAATCAGAAGTATGAAGTGTCAAGTGTAATGTTTACTCTTAGACTAATATGTTTGTTTTAGTGGAAAGCAGATCTAATCAGAAACTGCCTCCCAAGCAGTCTGAATTAAGTAAATCACAGAAGACCATTCTTTTAGATAAACCCCAAATTCAGCATTTTGCTTCACAAGTGTCTTATTTAGCAATTTTGAGGTTTTCAGTAACTATCTGACTCTTTGGGGGTTGGGTTTTCCTTTTCTTCATGTCTGTCTGCCTTGGTGCCTTGGATTACATGCCGTGCTGAGGGTCACAACACTGTGGTTGTTACCCAGGACACCCTGGGAGGGCTGGGCTTAATGGTCAGAGCTCCACACAGCCTCTCAGCTGCTCTAGTGTCCCTGATACAGGTCAGCAAGCAGAGGCAGGGAAGGGCGAGGTTGCTGCCCCATGAGCTTAAACCTGGGAAGTGGCTAAATTAGGGTTCAATCCACAATTATAAACCATTTACCATTGAGCAAGTAAGTAGGTAAAGTGAAGTAGATAGAGAAAGGCTAATTGATAAATTCCAAGTGGCCACAATCAGACTCCCTAAGGAGAATACAAAGAACTTCTTCATTTTCAGGGAGATATATTTAATATGCCAAATTATAATCAATGTTCAATATATTAAATATGTTAGAACACATTTTAATAAAACTATGTCAAACATATGAACTTAGCATCCCTCAAGTCTACAGGCTGGCAGGCCCCCTGGGACAGGCTGTGCTCCTGATGCAACTGGCTCTGCCCCACCTGTCCCTTGCCTCCCTCTGGACCAGCAGAGTCACCCAGCCTTGCTTTGCCCATGGACATGGAGGACAGCAAGAGGCCAAGAAGACTCAGAGCCACGTAGAACTTAGTCTAAGAGGTGCAACGCCAAGTCTTGTGTCTTTCTGTTGGCCGATGTGTGACAAGTGGCTGAACCCAAAATCAAAGGGACCTTTGAGAAGGCTGAAGCGGCACCAGATCACGCAACAGGTATGAGACTGAGGTCAGTTTGGGTTTTTTTTTGTTTTAAAGTGAGAGAGACAGAGCGAGGGGACAGGGGGAGAGAGAGAGAGAGGGAAAGAGAGGATCAATTTTCTTTTTTCTTTTTTTCATTTGGCTTTCATTGCTCTGACACCTCGTGTACGTGGTGTGAACCTGTGCATTCAAGACAAGTGCTGTAATCACTGAGGCCCCGCTCCAGCCCCTCTACCATGGTGCTTAAGGGAGGCTGGAGTGATGCACCCAGGCCTGTCTGCTAAGGGGTCCTCAGGGAGGTTTGCATCAGTAAAGCCAGCAAATGTCTGCTGCTTAATGGGCAGGTGTTCCTTGTCAGGGTTTTTGTTTTGTTTTATTTTGTTTTTCTTTTTTTTTTTTTTTATTTCAAGAACTTCAGTTGCCCAGCATTGCAGTTTTTATTTAAAGGTTTTATTTATTTATGTCAGACCAAGAAGAAAAATTGAAAATAAATATTAATTTCCTCTGTACTTTTTTTTGTGATTTTTAATGCCAAGCAGATGGTTGGAATTAAATGTTTTCAGATCATTATGGTTTCATTTGCACCATTAATTAAACTTTTTTCCAATCTTGCTTTCATAAATCTTGAAAACAGAATGCCTATGAATTGACTTGGTTCTGGTTAAGGTTGGTAAAGCAGAAAGGTCATGTGTTCTGTACAACTGGTCATTCAAACACAACACATTCAAAATAAGGTTTGGAGAGACTGCTTGATAAAAATGAAGTCTGAAGAAAGGTATTATAATAATGCACTCAAGAGGGTTTTACAGTAACAGAAGAATAAAATGAGAAACAAAGGCTAGTGTTTCAACACAGTTACCAGAAGCAAGGCTGAATGCACGGGTCGCGAGGCCGGTGGAGCCACCTGCCGTCCACAGCTTCATTCCCTCACCAACAGCCCCGTCTGCAGGAAGAGGCTCTGAGTGCACCCTGACTACCTGAGCCCTGTTAGAATTCAGAAGTAGCTTCTACGGAACATGATAAAATACGATCCTCCTCTTCATCCACATTTACATTGTTGGTTTTGGGGATTCACTATGCGGAGTGCCGAGTATATTTGAGAGGAGAAAGCCTACCCCCTTGCATTCAGACTCAGGCAGCTATTCCCATAGGATTTACTACCATCTGGTCAGAATCTCCTCAACCCAACACAAATGAAAATTTATTACATAAACTCCTCAACCCCATTTTTCCCATCAAGTTTTGAATCAAATGTGAGTTTATATGCTTCTTTTTGGAAATGTGTGTGTGTATGTATATGAGGTTGCCAAATGATCCAACTCCTAATTTTAAAAAAGTCAGGAGAAAACTAAGACAAAGATAGAGTGAACTAATGTAATTATTCTGATTTATGATACATATTTTCACTTTCTTACTCAATCTGCTCTCTTGCCTTGATGAAGAGAACTCTGAAGAATTGTTTGGGTATGGAGATGATTTTTTATTTCTTTTGGTTTATCATCATCCATAAAATTTATATACATGCATATATATTCATATATGAATGTACACGTACACATATATATTCTAGAACTTGAATTTTTTTCTTTCCTGAGACAAGTATTTGAGCATTGAGGGAAAATTCAAGCCAATTTTTAAAAGAATTGTTTTTTGTTTTAAAACAAACAAAAAGAAAGCATTTTTGGTCATGGATTTATGTTAATTTGGGATTCTGGATAAAATGTTTACTCTGGAATAGACAGGACCTGACCGCAGGGAAAACTACCACACGAAGAAAATGAAGCTCATTCATCATGAAGACCAGCTCACAAAACCAAAGCATGAGTGGGTAAGTGGGAAGGCAAAGGCAAGAGTGGTTTGTGGGACCAGAGGGAAGTCGTTCCTGGAGCAGCTCACCAAGGTCTGCAAGGTCTGATTCAGTTGTCAACCTCCGTCTTTACATATCTCCATGCAAATTCTCAGGGCAAAGCTTCTGATCGGCTCCTTGACAACCAATCAATGACCCTCAGCAGCTCAGTGTCCATCACTGGTCCAATTTCTTTAGACCTGGAGGACTGATGTGAGGCAGCCATGGATGGGACGCTCAAGGTATCAGAGCGTATTCCTAGGAGGCTCTTGGGTGTGAACTCCGGAGAGAATGAGGAAGAGGATTCCTCAGAAGTGAGAAGTGCGTCCTGGACACAGGACAGGCCGGGAGCCGCAGCCCCACCCCACGGGCCCTGGATTGGAAGCCACTGACCACCTTCCTACTGGCCATGTGATTGAAGCTCTGAATCAAGCTTTCCCATTTCCCCTGGGGGCGGGCCTGGGCCGAGTCAGGGTGCTCTCCAGGGTAAGGAGTGTGGGATGAAATCTCATCTGGACTTGCCCTGGGCGCTGCTGTTGTAAAGAATGAGCTTATTGAAGGAGGCTTTTCCTTTCCTAGCTCTCCTCTTTCCCAACTTTTTCTTCTTTTCTTTTCCTTTTTTTCCCCTCTAATCTGAGGATATTTGGTCCTTAAGGACATGGCCAACACATTTGGCCTATAGCCCTTTATCCTCGGCTAAGGCCACACTAACGTGCCTACCAACAGCAGGCATGTAAGTGTGTTTCCTCAGGTTTTACGAGATGCGAAC
Source organism: Aplodontia rufa (assembly GCA_004027875.1). Classification (NCBI taxonomy): domain Eukaryota; kingdom Metazoa; phylum Chordata; class Mammalia; order Rodentia; family Aplodontiidae; genus Aplodontia; species Aplodontia rufa. The sequence continues at coordinate 21,194 of PVKS010015113.1, read as the reverse complement.
GGGCGTTGGAGGAGGCACCATTCCAAAGGAGACTCAAGGTCAGAAAAATCTTCTTTGAAAGCTGGACACGCCGGGCACCTGCCCAAGGCGGAAGCCCCGTGCACCCTCCACCCTGCTCTGCAGTGCAGGGCCTGGTCCACACCTGCCTGCGGGTGCATGGGGGTCCCCATCCAGGGGTCCCCAGTGTGAGAGGAAAGTGAGCTCACCGCCCCTCTCCTTTTCCCTCTGGCCCTGCCTCTAACCCTGTGGGCAGCTGTGGCTCCTGCCAGCCTGTCCTGAAATCAGAGGACACAATTTCTGCCCCACCCTGGATGACTGCTCTTAGTCCCTCCCTGGGGTCCTGAAATACCCCTGCTTTTATTTTCTCACTTGGGTAAATAATCCCCTTATCATTTCAATTGAACTATTTTGAGTGTAATTCTATCCCTTGCAGGGATTAATGAGCTTTGACTTAATTCTATAAGCAGATGAACATTTAATGTGCAGTATTGCTGAAAGGCTGTGAAAGGTGCTGATCCGTTGACATGAATTCAGGTTTCACACACCCTAACCCCCGCACCCTCCTGCACTGGGCTGCCTTTGACACTGGGATTTCTTTGTTTCTTTGAGCTATGGAGGGCTGCCAGCTACTCAGCACAAAGTCTTGCAAAAATAAGTAGACATTTAAATAGGAAAAATACTTTCCTCATGCACACATTTCCACTCAAGTATGTTAACAAAAATTGTAGAATTTAACTACTGTTGTCAGTCTAGAATTTAATCCAAATATTTTGCTTATTTATTTACATTATTATATATGTACGTATGGAGAACACATGGGATTATTTTGAACCGGGGTGTTTGAAGATGAGACCTTAGGCATTATTTGAAGATTGTGTGCATTATTCCTGGACACAGCAGTAGGCCTTGGGGAAATTTTCAACACAGCACAAAAATTCCTCCCTCTTCATGTTTTTGTGTGTGTGTGTGTGTGTGTGTGTGTGTGTGTGTTTGTTTTCAGTACCAGGGTTTGAACCCAGGAATGCCTAACCACTGAGCCAGAGTTCCAGATCTTTTTTATTTTTGAGACGGATTCTCGCTAAGTTGTTTAGGTCCTCGGTAAGTTGTTGAGACTGGCCTTGAACTTGTGATCCTCCTGCCTCAGCCTCCTGAGTCACTGGGATTACAGACAAGTGTCCCCACGGCCAGCTCTTATTTCTATTTTTAAGTTCTGAATATCATTCCATGCTGTGGATATTTAGCCATACATCTTTACACTTTCTTTGGCTAAACTTTTAGGTTATTTAAGTTTCCAACTTTACTTCCTCATTGCATTTTTAAAGTCTGCTCTGGTGTTGAAGTCATCACAAGACCATCAGGATAAGATGGATTCGGAAGATAAATTGTGCTGGGACTGATTAGCAGTGCGTGCCTTGGGTGCAGGAGTGGGCAGATAACAGGTGTGTGGTGGACTCTTGGTGGTAGGATGGGTCAGCAAATTCCCTACACCTTGCAGGTTTCCAGCGACCCCTGAAATGACTCCAAATGGCTAGTATGTTTTCATAATGTTCAGTTTCGTTTTCACATTTAGTAGGTCATTACTTCCTGCTTAAAATAAAGAGAAATATTTTCCTAAGTCTTCAGAAGTTACATTCAATTAACTCTCATGTCATATGGTTATGCAAACCTCTGTCTCCAAGCAAGTTTGTCAATATTTTCCTGAGGCCGTGTTCTGGAGGGCAGTTCGCTGGGTGGTTATCGACTTCCAGAATAAATGTGAGGCAAGTGGACCTTGCACACTCTTGTGTAAACTAGGCTCAGAAACACATTTTGCAGACTCTGCTCCATTATGTGCAAATGGTTTTAACTACTTGATCCATCCTGTCCCTGGCAGAGAGAATCAACAGCACATCCCAAGGAGCACGAATGCCCAGTGAGTACATTGTTCAAATTTCAGAACCAGCACTCCCTGGCCAGGATGAAAGCCGGGCATTGTGCAAATCAGTCCCGGGAAAGGAGCCTCACTTCTCAGGCGCCCTTGGACATCTCCTCCCCAAGGTTAGCATTATTAGAGCAGAGATGCCAGCAAGCATCCTCAGTAAACTTATTACAGCAACGGCCAGGAAACTGTGCCTGGATGTTAAGCCATTTCCTAGCGCACATTGAGAAATACAGAATTGCAAAGTGATTGATCCCAGAGGGCAGAGTGCCGTCAGCAAAAACAGGAAAGCAGGGGAGAAAGAAACTCCGAAGGCTGCTACTGATTTGCTTCTAGTGACCTGCAGCTCTTCAGGAAAACCTTTGCTGACGTGCAGTTTCTCAAGATGGATTGGAGAAATGGACCCATCTGAGCGAGTCCGGGAGAGGAAGTGGTGTTCATCAGTCACTAGGAGTCTGTGTGTTTCTGTGGCGGGAATGGGGCTTGTCAAATGCTCCCAGATTCTGCCAACGCTGTTGATATTCATGGTACCCAGCAGCAGCACTGAGGCCAAAGCATGGTGAGCCTCACTGTTTTGTTGAGTGGCAGGTGCTGAGGGCAAGGTGGGAGGAGGTGGGCGGGGGCTCCTGTCCTGCCAGGGTCTCATTTCCCAGACAGTAATGCGCTGGCGAGGGGGCTGTCCTCCTCAGCAAGGAGTCAGGAGCACCACGTGACCTCCAGGAGACATGTTGGGGTGCTGCTCCGGGTCTGATCTCCACCTCCTCCATGTCCAAGCCACCTGCTTGGGAATGCAGGGGCACGCGCCCTGTCCTCAGCGCCTCTCCTCTGGTGGATGCGGATGATGAATGTCTCTGCAGGTCCACATCGCACTTTAGTTTCTCTGGAGGCATTATAATTATAATGCAGTATTCAGACCGCCTTGGTTCAAAGTCCAGGTCTTCACTTACCAGCAGTGTGGCCTTCAACATGGTGCAGGATCAAAGCACCCTAGCGTCTTCATCTGTGTAAGGTAGAAGTGGTCCTGCCATAAATCTGAGAGGGAAACAACACTTTCCTTTGTCTCAGGATTTTGTGCTTGAAAAAACAAAAAGGACAGACTTAAGAAAAGAAATGCTGTCCCCAAGGCTGGACAGAAGAAGGCCAGGAGCGCAGACCACCAGCTCTAAGACGTGCCCACCGTGCCCGCTGTGCCCACGCGTGCTGGCTGCGCCTCACTTCACTTACCACGCGTGGACTCTCGGTGCAACACACGTCTCTGCATTCCTGATTTTAACATTTTTAAATGACTTGCATTAAAACCTGATTGCAAGAATACATTTCAAATTAAAATTTTTGTTTTTGTTACCAGGGATTGAACCAGGGGCGCTTAACCAATAAGCCAGACCCTCATTCCTTTTTATTTTTATTTTTTTTAAGAGACAGGAGAGAGAAAGAGAGATCAATTTTATTTATTTCTTCATCTGGCCTGTTTCTCGGATACTTAGTTGTGAATGTGGTGTTGGGGTTCAAACCTGGGTCCTTGCACTTGCATGGAAAGCACTCTCACCATTGAGCCACTGCTCCAGCCCCTTATTTTATTTTATTTTTTTATTTTTATTTTGAGACAGGTTCTCACTAAATTGCTTAATGCCTCACTAAGTTGCTACAGCTGGCCTTGATCTTGCAATCCTCCTGCCTCAGCCTTCTGAGCCAATGGGATTATAGGTGTGCACCACCGTACCTGGCACATTTTAAAGTTTGCTTAAGCGCTTTTCCTACCACACGTTTCTGGCAGCTGAAGAAAGGTCATTTTTGTTTTATACACATACATGCATTGGTTATATACATATATATGTACATGTAGATGTGTATATGTGTGTATATATATCATATCATAAAATTCACCACTTATAGTGTGCAATTCAGTGGCTTCTGGTACATTCAGAATCGTACAATCACCGCTGCCGTCAATTTGACATCTTTGTCATCCCAAGTGGAAGCTCACTCCTCCTCCTCCCCACCTCCTCTCAGCATCCGTGGCCCCAGGAAGCCCTGTGTTCTCTCTGTCTCTGGATCTGCCTGCTCCGGGCATTTCTCATGCATGGAGTTGCAGCATGTGGCCTTCTGTGGCTGCCCCCTCCCCTTGGCACCATGTCATTGGGATGCCCGGGTGGGAGTGTGTGCTAGGGCTTCATCCCTGTCTGTGGCTGGACTAGGCCCACTGCACAGAGGGACCGCAAGTTGTTCATCTCTTCCTGGGGGCCTGGACTTCCATGCTGTCCCACCGTCCTGTGGGGCTGGCTCTGCTCAGGGGTACACTCAGGACTCCACCCCACCTTCTGCCGCGCTCCACCCTCCCATCTCACCCAGCAGCTCTCTGTTCTGGTACTAGTTTCTCTTTTTAAAAAATGATGTTTCTTGGGGCTGGAGCAGTGGCTCAGCAGTTACGGCGCTTGCCCAGCATGTGCAAGGACCCAAGTTCAAACCACAGCACCCACATACACAAAAAAGTCTTGGAGCAACAACAACAAAAAATCCATATAAAAAACTAAAATAAAATTGATTCTGTCGTTTTCTCTCTTTCATTGTCCCTCTCTCTTTAAAAAAAAAAAAATTGTTGCTTCTTAAAAACTTTGAAGCAGCCAAGAAACATAAATACAAGCAAAATTCACCTCAAATAAGATCTGAAAGCTTGCGTTTGTTGTAACAGAGGGTCCCCTCACTCCACGCGTGCCTCCGAGCAGGATGTGCGTGCGTGAGTGAGTTGGCAGACGAGGAGGGCAACGCTGTAGCATCAGCTTGGACCGTGTGAGCCCTGTTTGGTAAAGATGTGCTGGATTTATGTTATTTTCATTTACATTTAAAAGGAAGCGAAGATTCAGGCTGACATTGCTGGCCTTTGAATGAAATTTAGTTGACTACAATAGACATTGTTCTCAACCTGTGGAGGCTGAGGATTGTGTTTGTGCCAAATGCGACTGGTGTCCAGGACCATTGCTCTAGTTGCTGCTGCTGCATTACTGTTGGAGACTCCGGGGTTGATCTGGTGAGTGAGATGGGCTCCCTCCTTTGACGGATGTGGGAGCTGGTCACCTTTGTGCTTCCCTTTCCCCCTGTCTAGGTGCATTAATTCCTCATCATGCATCAGACTTGCTTTGGCAGGGGAAACCTCATTTTGCAGTTCTCCATCTGACATCTCCATCCTCGTCCTCTGCCTTGCTCCCTGGCCTCTGATCCATCTGTTCTTCCTCCCCAGGTTCTTGGAGTTGCCTACCTTCTGTGGCTGGTCTCTGCCTTCCTTCCTTGTTCCTTTCTGTCACCTGGGAAGGGTCCCCTGGGTAGGACTGGAAGTCCCATACTGTGTTAACCCTCATGCTGCTGTGTCATCTGCAGTCAGCTGCTCCCGACTGGCTCTCAGCTCCTGGGGGATGCAGACTTTGTTCCGGATGTCCACTGCTACACTGTAAACCACCCCAACCATGACAGCAATAAATAACAGCGACCTTGAATTCAGCTCGTGCTTCTTCAGTTTGCAAAGGAAGCAATGGTGGTGGCTGCTTCTGCTTCATGGGTGGGGGGCTTTGCTGAGAAGACCCAAGGGTTCCGGGAGGCCAGAGGACCTTGGTTTACTTGGAGCGTCAACTGGAGAGGCCCGAGGGGTGTGCCTGGGTACTCTCTTCTGGATACGGAGCCTCAGTGCGGGTGATGCCATCTCAGGGGGAGAGACTTGCAGGAAGGACAGGAGCAGGTGGAGGCTGGCTATAGCACATGCTTAGCCCTCCTTGACCTTGAGCGGGCACCATCCTTCCTCAGCCCTTGGACATCACTTCCCAGCTTCTTAGCCTTTGAAAGCAGGCTTGTGCCAGTGGCTGTGTGGGGTCATTCAGGGTTTCAGCGTCAGACTACGGCTAGGTATTGACCTCTCGTTCTCCTTGGAGCTTCCTGCTTCCTGGATCAAGCAGTGCTCCTGGCTCTCCAGCCAGCTACTGTGGGACTTTTCAGCCTCTGTGGTTTTATGCACCATTCTGGCAAATCCTTCTTACAATCGTGTATTCTACTGGTTCTATTCTCTGAACAATCCTGACCAAAGCGGTGACAGCAGCAAGAGCAGAGGGGTCAGAGTGGACATCAGGGCCACTGTCCAGCACAGCTGGCATGGCCAGCTCCCAAGAGCAAGGGTCCCAAGCTGGGTCAAGTAGAAGCTGAAAGGCCTGTGGAGGTCTCACGTCAGAGGTTCCCCTGATTTGTCCTGTGGACACGGGTCAGTCCAGTCCAAGGGGAGGACACACAGACCATGCCTTGGGAGGCTGAGAGTGCTAATGTAGCATTAAGTTAACACAGGGTGGAGGAAACTTGCGACACTTCCCTCTCACCCTGCAGGAGTCAGTCTCCTTTCTTCTCACTTCAATAAATCCTGCTCCATTTTAAAAAAGAAAAAAGATAACGTAAGATACATCATCAATGCAACCTACGGAAGTTTCTACCCTGCAATTAAGCAGCAAGCTCCAAATCCTGATACCGTTGAGCAAAGCCACTTATTCAAGATTAGGTGAAGGAAGCTGTAGTGTTTTCAACAGAGAGCAGAGAAAGAATAGAAGCAAGGGAAGAGAAGAGCAGAAGAGCCGCCCTGGTCTCCTGTCCTTATCTCCCCAGTCACAAACCTCTGAAAAATATTTACCTTTGGCTGGTGAGGCAGCTTTTTTGTAGTAACAGTGAGGTCCCAATCTCTCCAGGGGCCGGGAGCTTGCAGATGGTGGCAGTTACTCAGCCCAATGGGCTGCCCAGCAGTAGAAAGCCTAATGGGACAGAACGCGGTCTCATTTTCTGAAATGCAACCACCCTGTGATTTTGCGTCCAATCAGAGCTCCCATGTGGGTCTGGCTGTGGGCCAGAACTCTCACTGGAGTGGCAGCTTTGCAAGACCGGACAGGCAGGTGGCTGTGTTGGGGCCTGCCGGCTGCCCTAGTCACCTGCTCGCCAATTACCAGTCTTGGCATGTCCACTGCCCCTCCGACCCACTGAGGCAAGGGGGTGCAGGCCCCCCAAATGTAGTCTACACACCTCTTCTCAGAATGGTGACATCAAGCGGCTCAGGGATCCTGAAGCTGCTGTCAGTGCAGGGCCCTTAGCAGGAAGGAGGACGGAACCCCAAATTTCCCAAGAGGGACGGTCAAGTGAAAAGAGTGCAGTCTGCCCTGATCCCCTGGGTCCCCTCTGTGGTCCTTGTGCCAGCTCATGCCATGTAGGATTCTGTGGTCTGGGGCACCTGAGGCAAAGCTACTTCTGCAAGCGCATCTGTCTGGCATCTGTCTGGCATCTGTCTGTGCCACCTCAGGCTGACACCACTCTTGTGATCAGTCACTGTGATCGAGGACCATTGCTCAGACACATCTGCTGTCACCTCCTCCATTCGTGTCTTGAGACGTCTCCTCTTCCGCATCGCCTGCGGCTGCACCCACATAGCACACGCACTCCCTGAGTGGTGCTCTGCTCTTCCCACCGTGATGCCCTTCCCAAATACACATCCCTACGCTCTCTCTCGTTATTGTTTTATTAGTATTTAGACAGACACTCATAATCTTTCCATGGTTCCACATGCAGACCAGGAGGCCCTACCTAAAATCCCTGTAGGAAGCCAGATTCATAATGTGGATGGGTAAAGAAGTGGGGAGTCAGAGAAGAGAGGGGTCCAACCTGGAGGGCTGGGGCTCCTTCACCTCCAAGGAGCTCCACTCCTCCGTCCAGCCTGTCACTTCCCGGAGTGTCTGTAGGGACAGTAAGGCAGACCTTACAGCATTTCTCACCAGCCGGAAAGCTCAGTATCCATTGCAAAACTTCCAGCTGAAATAGAAAAATAATAGACACTGAAAGAATCAGGACTGTCCAGGCCAGGGACACTGGGGCGGCTGCTGGACCCCAGGCTGTGAGGAGAGAGGCCATCCTGCCTTTTCCATGTCCGAGTCCCATTGTGCACAGAAGTGGGCTTCAGTAACCTCCCCATGATGGGGGATGGCCACTGCAGGTGTCACATTAGAGTGAGAAAATCCAGGCATGCCCGTTTGCAATTAATCCTTTCCACCTTCTTCAGTCCTTACTGAGCACTAAGCAATGGCCTGCATCCAGAATTCCCTTTTACAGACATTTCATGTAAGAGGAATCATACGGTATCTTATCTTTGGGGTCTGGCTACTTTTTGTACAATTAAATGTTCTCAAACTTCATCCATGATGTAGAATGTATCAGTACTTTATTCCTTTATATGGCTGAATAATATTGCAGTGAGCAAATACATCATCTGTTTTAAATTTTTGATTAATTCCTATTGTACCTATTAATGGGGCTTAGTGACATCTCAGGATTTTTTTTTATTAATCCATTCATTAGTTGGTGAACATTGAAACGTTTCCTCTTTTGTTTTTGATGAATCATGAAGATAGACCGATTCGGAAGGAGTTTATATGCATGGTGTTTCCATTTGTCTTGAATAGATACCTAGGAGTGGAGCTGCTGGGTGGTTTGGTAAATCTCTCTGCAACATTTTCAGAGACAGCCAAACACTTTTTCAAAGTGGGTGCTCCATTTTAAAGTTCCCATAGTGAGGCACTAGGGCTCCATGCTACTGTTTACCTCTCCTCTAGGACCAGCTCAGGGTGTGTCTTCGGTGTTCCTGGCAGTGAGGGAGGTGTGGAAAGCCAACAAGGAGCGCTGTTGCTGAGTTGGGAAGCACACTGCACTACTAATCTGCTCCAGATTCTTTCTGAGCAGAACCTGGTGTCTGCTGACAGGGACAATGTCCTAACCTGGTTACCTGGGACATCAGTGTGACAGCTGGACCAGCCCAGCAGTGAGTTGAAAGGCAGGTAGCAGGGATTAGCAATCCTACCTCTAGGCCTTTATTCCTCCGATATCCTAACAAATGGGGACATAGACTTCTATGTCCAAAAATATGCATTGCAGGGTTAGGAAATTTGGAAAGTAATGAAACTCCTACTGTGTTGAGACACCTCAAGTCGAGTCGGGACTAGACAGTGGCGTGTCAGGACAGTGGTCACCTGGAACACCCGCCAACATATTTTCTCAAAGAGAAAAGTCAAGGGCAGACCACTGAGCTTCCTACGCTGCTGCTGTGTGAACACAGGCTATGCTTAGCCCGAGAGTGCTTTGCACACGGGTGTGCATGGGTGAGTGTGTGCATCCTTGTGTGGGACGGATTCTCTCTGAGAAGATACACAAGACAGTGAGGAGGGAAGCAGGTGCCTGGGGTTCAAGGTCAGCAGTATTAAACCTGTGCACGCCAAATCACACACCCAAGAGCTTCTGTGCTGTGGGCACCCTGATCAACGCGACTTAAGCAACAGGACGTCACCAGCCTGAGAATGACCTCTTCATAGTCACCCTCTGCCGGGTGTCCTGTATCATTTGACACATAAGTTCTATTCAAGAGAGGCTTTGAAATTAAAAGAGAAGTCCTCAAGAGTGGGTGACTATAAGATAAAGCTTGCAAAGCAGAAACACTCAGCAAACGTCCACCCAAAATGACCTTCTCAAGATGACACCCTGGCTGAAATATAAGTGGAGTTTAAGTCTCCCTGGACTGGTTCATGTTCTGTCTGTGCTGAGCCCAGTGGCATTCAGCATCCTGGGGTGCACACGCTGGCATTGAAATGGCCTCAGGATGGGCGTCAACGTCGACGAAGAGACTCCACTCTGGGGTGCTCGGGCCACACTCAGAGTAGCCACTGTCGTCACCCTGTGTGGTTCGCCCTGTCACTCTCAGTTTCATTATGAGATGAGAGAGAGAGCGTGAGAGGCATCACCTGTTATAATAAATAAACTCCGAGCTGCTCAACAACTGCCTGGGAATTTGCAGCAGGGATCCTGATGAAGATGGAAAATTTGATCCTTCCAGCTGCAGGGCACGTTTTGTGCCAGCTTGCAGCGTTGAATTAAATGGGATTTCTGAAAGTAGACGTTTACAAGCCCAATCTGTAGGAGGAGCAGCAGCGTTTACTTAATGATGTTTTATCAGGAGCGCTGCCAAAGTGAGCTGCCTGCTTGCAGACCTGTCCCATGGAGGCAGTGAAGCCAGAGCCAGGAGCCAAGGACCCCGCCCAGGGCCCTGTCCTTCAACCTCAGGAGGCCTGAATGGAGAATTTGGTCCCCTGTAGTTGGCCATTTTTTGTCCCCAGGAAAGGTGAAGAGGTACCAGGTAACAGAGAGTGGGAGGAGAGGCTTGGGAGCAGAGTTGGTGTGGACACTGCCTCTGCCTCGGGAACAGCAGTCCTGGAGTCGATGCCCCACGGTGTGACCCTGGCCAAACCACTGGACCTCTCAAGACCTCTGATTCCTGCCTGCCAAGTGGAGGTGACACTGCCCAGAGAAGGGAGTAAATGTGCTCAGAGTGCCCCGTGCTGTGCTTAGCAAACACACAGCGCGTCATGGAGGGAGCAGGGCAGCCACAGCGATGGCAGCCGCGGTCACCTGGGGCAGGGCAGGGCAGGCCAGCTGGCGTCACGAGACCCTGACCGAAACCTGTGCTGTGCCTGTGCTCTGAGCACGGGCATGTTTATGCCACAGAACATCTGCATACTTTTGAACTTGACCTTCAAAATGTCAGTCCTTTAAGGATTTTACTTGAGATTAATATTTCTGGAATGTCATTAAAAGAAAAAGAAGACAAAGGAAGAGGAAGAAGAAAGAGGGAGTAAGAGAACAGGGAAAGAAACCAAGAGGAGAAGGAGGAGAAGGAGGAAGAAGAGGAGAAGGAAGAGAAGAAGGAGGAGGAAGAGGAGGAGTAGGAGGAAGAGGATGATGATGAGGAGGAGGAGGTGGAGGCGGAGGAGGAGGAGGAAGAGAAGGAGGAGGAAGAGGAAGAGGAGGTGAAAAGAGGTGGAGACGTCCTCTGTCAAGAGCAGGTCCAGGTTGCAGGTGGCCCTCGGGGATACCCAGGAGCCATGGGCCGGTGCCACTGGACAGCTCTCTCTTGTGGCTGGCAAGTTAACGGTGCATGAGTATAGAAGTATTTGGGGAATTTGCCAAGGTCAGACAGCCAGCATGTGCTGGTCACCTAACGCACAGCAGAGCGAGGAGCGGGCAGCAGGCCCTGCCCACCCAGGCCCTTCGCAAGGAGCCCATCTGGTTCATGCTGCAGGATGCATCCCTGCCTCAGGGAGCTGCAGGTGGAAGGCACTAAGCTCACAGACTGCGTCAGTTCTGAACAGTGACCTTGCAGATCTCCCAATAGAAGCCACCAGAGAGAATGTGCCGATGGCTGCAGAGCTGCAGACTAGGGAGGACTAAAAGCCTGCACCTCTGAGCCCTGGCACTCTGGGCAGACGAGGGGGAAGGCCTGCTCTAGAATGGCTCAGTTGTCCTTAGCATGTCCCTGTCAGTTGTCACCACCAGAGGTGGGACACCCAGCCCATCCTGGCAGAACAAGAGGCTTTGGTTGACTTTCTTGAGCTCCTGGAAGGAGGCCTGGGTTTTGCATTTATAGGGCTGTGTGGATCCCACTCCTTTCTCCTCTTTTGGCTCAAATTCCTCATTTGCATTTCTATGACTTGGAAGTGGAAGAGTTCAGAGTTGCTCAGCCTGGAGGAGAATGGGAAGAGAACATTGCAAATGAAGATTAATAGCTTTGGGAGCAGGAGAGGACTTGTTCTTAGCTGGGATAGTTTGTTCATGATGAACCAGAGCTGTCTCAAGATGTGCACGGTGGGGTGCTGGCCACTGCTGGCCTGGCACACTGGGAAGCAGAATGTGCCTTCCTTGGGACAGAGCCCACAGCGAGTCCCTGACTCAGAGGATAGGGCAGACCCTGTGTGCCTGGAAGCAGGGTCAGCTAAGTTTCTTCCATTTTGTCCTGTGTGCTTATCTGTGACACTGAAGAGTCTTCAGGGCTGTGACTTACCATAACCACGAGCTCATAGGAGGGAGGCCATGGTCTCCCTTCCTAGGTGGTGGCAGACGTTGCGGCCCAGAGTAGGCAGGCTGTGGGGACCAGGAAGACTGCCTGGCAGAGGGGCTGAGAGCGAGCTGCCCACCTGTGGCCACAAGGGTAATTCTAAGGACACCTGGACTCTACTCCGTTACTGAAACTGTGTTCACACTGTAACTGGACATCATGGCTCAGCGAGGGATTACAATCTGCAGCTTGAGAAAAACAGCTGCATATTGTGGATGTGGCTCTTAAGTGAAGTCCTGCCTGGTGGAGGAGGTGGGAACTACAGGTCCCAGAGCCCTGTGGCTGCAGGAACCGGGCCAGCGTGAGGGTGCACACGGGAAAGAGCTCGTTCTGTTTCTGAAACTGGGGAAAAGTCCAGTGATTTCCTACAAAACGTCATTGGGACATTCTGTCCGGAATAGATTTGGGATGTACACAGATGCCGCACCATCAGGACTTCCGAGGGCCACGGAAAGAGGGGGGCTTCCTTCTAACAACAGAGGCAGTCCCTGGAGGGTTTTAAACAGAGGAGTGACCTGGTCTCACTTAAGGACTTTTTTTTTTTTAAAGAGAGAGAGAAAGTCAATTTCATTTAGTTTTCATGTGGCTTTGGTTGCTCTGACACTTTGTTGTGTATGTGATGCTGGGGTTCGAACCCTCGTCCGCACACATAGCAGGTAAGTGCCGTAACTGCTGAGCCACTGCCCCAGCCCCTCACTCCTGGACTTTTGAAGAACCCAATGGGATCCTGGATGTTACGTGGGAGCGGCATGCAGGATTGTGGCAGTGCGTCTTCCTAGGAGACAGATCGTGGCTTGGATGGGGTGGTGGCAGGGCAGGTGGCTGAGGTCCACTGTGAGTGGCAGCCCCTGCTCTAGCTTCTGCTGGAAGTTAAGTAGAGCACTGGGACTCCTGGGCTCTGCTAGAGGCCAGAGGGTCAGCTACATTCATTGGTTCTGGGTATTATGGTTTAGATATGGAAGTTGCTAGAATCCTTAGAGGTGGAAAGACTGGATTGTGAGAGGACTAACCCACTGATAGGGATTATCTGGTGGCAACTGCGGGCAGGTGGGGTGTGGTTGGAAGAGGTGGGCTCCTAGGGGCAGGACTTTGGGGTTTGTATTTTGTCTCTGGTGTCTCTCTGCTTCCTGGTCCTCATGCCCTTAGCTGCTCTCCTCCCCCAGGCCCTCCCACCAGGATGTTCCGCCTCACCTACGAGCTTGAGTTATGGAGCCCGCTGACCTTGACCTGCAAGTGTGAAACCAAGGGCCCCAATAAACTTTTCCTCTTCTAAATTGTTCTTGTCGGGTCTTTTGGTAACAGTGACACAAAAGGTCACTAAAGCCCTGGGGATCCCTTTTGAAGGTGCTTTTAGCCAACAGGAAGGTTAACCCTTAAATATTTCCAACAATAAACCATTTCTAATAAACTATAAGTACAAATGCCACCAAGGAAGACTGGCCTGGTGGCCTGAAGTGACAAGTTGCTCTCAGTGCAAGGTCACCAACAGTCCTGGCGGCAGCAGCCTGTGCAGGATTGCCAAGGATTTTGAGCCTGGATCCTTCACAGATGGAGAGGGGTGCCCCCCTTTGACCAGCTACTCCTCAGTCTGCAGCTGGGTGCTCAGGTGCTACAAGCCTGTCCTCTGTGGTCCCCCAAGACCCTCAGCAGAAGGACACCAGCAGGAGGACCCTGTGCTCTGTGTGGGGTACAGCACAGAGACCTTTAGAACCATCCAGAAGGGAATGGCTGTTCACCTAGGGACCTAGGAGAAGCGTGGATGTGGTGGGAGGGTTAAGCTGTAGGGCATCTCCATTCATTCCTGGCTGAAGCACCAGCCCCCACTCAACCTCTCCACCAGTTGAGTCTGTTGAGATTCCAGATCCAACTCCATCTGCCCTTGGCAATGGGCACTGCCCATTCAGAATACCCAGGATACAGAGAAAAGACAAGAATCCTACGTCACACAACGCACATCTATGCGGGATTTTTCCATACAGAGCAAGTGGCTGAAATGCAGTTCATGTAACAGATTCTTTTCTTACTGAGTTTAAGAATTCTCCCAAGTTTTTATTATTAAGAGTCACACTTCAGTAAATATGTTCTTGTGTGTCTTTGTTCTCTTCCCTTGCTATTTGCTTGGATTATTCTGAAAATGGAACGATTGGTTTCATGTACATACATATTTTTAAAGCTCTTGAAAATATATCGCCAAACATTTTGAAGGAAAGTTGTACTGATTTGATTTCTAAGACAGTGTATGAATTGTGGAGATATGGAGCTAGGCAGTGTTATTCTATCTTTTAAAATACGTGCTAATTTGGCAGGAGAAACATCGTACCACTCTGATTTGTAGTTCTTTGTTGACTTGTAGGGTGTTCTGTGCTAAATGATTTCTGTCACTTGTCCTCTTGGGAAGTGAGACATGGATTATAGCCACCTTGAGCTTTTTAGCATGTGTATGAAGCCAGGTAGTTAACACCTCTCTTGTCTACATTTCAATAATTCATTCCATATATTTATTGAGAGCCTCCTGTAAGTGGCGGCGTGATTCCAGGATCTGGAAATTTAACAGTGACCAGAATGACAATAGCAGCAAAATTTCTGCTTCTTTGTGCAAACAGAAAATGAAAGAGTAATATAGGTGGCTTCTGGATTATGTGAAGTGCCAAGAAGAAACAGAGGAACAATCAGGGGTGGTCCAGGTAGGGGCGAGGAAGGCTTGGCACACACAGAGTCGGAGAAAATTCTCTCCAGGAAGGTGGCACATGAGTCAGGGGAAGGAAGTGTCAAGGGAGCTTTGTGGATCCAAGGATTCCAGGCAGAGTCTCAGCGAGTGCCCAGGCCCTGGGGCAGGTGGGTGTCTGGGGAGGGGGAGTCAAGCGCATCTTCCTGGCTGTGGAAGGCTGTGCTTGTCCTCTGTAAGAGCTCGGGAACCATGGAGGATTTGAGCTGGGGAACAGCTCACTCCAGACGTTATTAGCTGCACTCCAGCTGCTATTTTGAGGCCAAATCAAAGCCAGCAGATAGGGGGGGTGAGCTGGGCCAGGGGGAGCACTCAGGTCTCCAGCACTCAAAGGTGGAGCTGATCAGATTTGCGGACAGGTGCAGGCCTGGCTGTGAGGGGTTGGCACCGGCCTTGCTTTGCTTTGGTTGAATTTTTCCTGAGTGACAGGTGGGGAATGGAAAAGTGCAGAGGGATAGGAGCCATTACCCCAGTGTCCTGTCAAACAGGCCATCAACGGTGATTCTAGGATCTGTGCCTGAGCTTGAGACAAAATTATTCCTCTTGAAAGGAAATTTACAAACCATATACCGCTTCCGGTGTCGTCTCCTCCATCCTTGATAAGATACAGCCTCTCATCTTCCTCCAGCTTCTTCTCAATATTAGCTCGTCATATTGGATTACATATGAACACCCAAACTCATCTAAAACACAATCTGATAAAGCCACCCATGCAATTTCCTCTTCCGATAGAAATGGGGAAGATATGATTATAAGAGTAGAGAGCGTCACCGTCTTGGGTAGAAGTGGAACCCAGCTGAGAGTAGGTGCAAGGGCCGGAGGGCAGCCCCTGGGTCCTGGGAGGGAAGGAGCAGCTGTCCTTTCCCGGCCGCACGCCTGCTCTCTGTGGCCCCACTCACCACTGTCTTCTTGACCAGGGATTCTCACCCTGCTATTTGGGCTGGGTGATTCTTTGCCGGGAGAGGTTCGAGTTGCAGGATGCTTGCTCAGTAGCATAAAAATCAGAAACCACGGGTACAAATCCAGGCTCTGGTGCTCAGAAAAGTAGCCAGACCTAAGAACGGCTGAGCAAAACCCTTTACTGGGATTGGCGACTCCCGGGCCAAATTCACCTACACTGCCAGAGCTGGCAGGGGAAATGGCCCGCGGCAAGGGAAGTGGCCTGCAGGTGAAAATGGTGCTGGACCTCGGCTGGCTGGGCAGCTGGTTTCATTGGTTAGGGAAATGGGAGGAGTTGATGGGATTGACCTTTCATAGATTGGCTGGTGGATCCATCAATCATCAGGTGTTGGTCTGCCAGTGTCTTGACTGTTGTTCTTTTCACGGGCAAGCTGCCCGATGCCCTGCTCCTTAGCCAGCTGGCATGGCCTGTGTCTTGACTGAAGCCCTGTCCCCAGCCAGCCTAACATGTAGCATCCCTGAATTTTGCACACCAGGTCCCCGTTCCCTTCCTTGGAAACTATGACAATCACAAACATCTCCAGACTTGGCCGCTGTGCCCTGGGTTGGGATTTGCCCAAATCCATAGGACTCTGCTCCAGGGTTACTGGACTGGGGAGGAGGAAAACTAACTTTGCAAACAATTCTCTTCCTCACATCTTATCAGCCCCTACCCTGTGCCCAGGGCCATCAGAGGGGCTCACCTCTTCCTGTTCCTGTGGCCTGCAGAGTTGATGTGGTCCTGACACGCCTGGGTTTCACCAACTCTGTACTCTCAGATGCAGGTCAGTTTAGAGTCCAGAAGCTTCCCTGTTTTATTTTCTTTTCTACCTTTGTTTTTAATCTTCTGTAGCCTTACAATTAGATATTTATATGGATGTAGAAAGGTCATGATGAAATTTCCAATGCACCAGGGGTCAGTAGGGACACATTGGGCTCTACAGCCATCCAGAGCAGGGAGGCACTCTAAGGAGGCCATACTGGGGTCAGAAGGTATCTTAGGCTGTGAATTGCAACCAACCTGCTGCAGCTTCCATTTGGTGGCTGCCTGGCCAATGTCTCCTGCACACGTGCCCAGGTGTGTCATGGTGGCACTGTCGATTATGCTCCACACGAATGCACCACATCCGGGTGCCTGTGCACGTTAGATGGCTAGCCTTGAGCGGCTGGTGGTGCAGACTGGAGCACGTGGCAGCACGGTGTCCTGAGTTGACATTCCATGCTATCATGGCAGCTTCCTAGCAGGTGAGGGTAAGTGCTCTGAGAAGGGGCTGCTGTCTCTCATGGTACTGATCGGTGCAGAGTGGTGACCATGGGGTCTCAGAGCAGCAATTCACTGCATAATATTTGAAAAATGTTGACTGGGCCCCTCTTCAAACCAGACCCTGTGGCATTAAAGGGACAAAGAAATAGCCCCTGCTACCAAGCTTGTGCACTGTAGAGGGAGACAATGATCAACCAAGAACACACCTGAGTCTGTTTATATCACAAATTCCATGAAAGAAGATCCAAGGATTCAATAAAAAGTATAAAGAAGAAGGGCTGCTGGCCAGGCCATTGCAGTCTCCATGGTGATAGCCCAGGATGGGTGTAAGGTCCATGGAGGAGGCCAGGAAATTTAGACTAAGGAGTGTGGTCTAGAGTTTCCAAAGAGAAGGGCCATACCCTTGATGGGCCAGGTGACATCAGATCATGCAGTCACATGGTGAACAAGAGCACACAAATCGGTGGGAGGAGAGTGTCTCTGTGCTTAGCGATCTTCAGATCTTTCTGATTGGCCAAAAAGAAAATCTCAACCAGATCTTCCATCTTTTATAACTAGCTTCTATTTATGCTAATTTCACCCCATCCCACATCCTTTCCACTTTTTTTTGGTACAAATGTTTGTTAAATTTATTTTGAAATAGTTTTAGATTCACAGGAATATGCACAAAACATCTAGGGAGCTACCGTATACCCTTCCCCCTGCTTCCCAGTGTCGGCATCTTGACTGACTGTAGTATAATGTCAGCAAAGGAAAATGGACCTGGTGCAATCCAGAGTTTGTTCAGATTTCTCCACTGTTGCTAATACTTGTGTGTGATCCTGCACCCCTGTGTGCCCTTGTGTCTGTTTCTTTGCAGTTTTGCCGCAGGTGAACTGCATTCAACCACCACCACTGCTATGATACCCAGCTGTTCTATCACGCAAGTTCCCCTTGTGCTTCATACCTTCATAGTATCTCTGACTGTGGCAGCCACTCATCTCCCTCCATCTCTGTATTTGCTATGTTAAGATGTTCAGTAAACCTTTGGAGATTGGATCCTCTCATCTTGCCTGATTCCCTTCAGAACTACCCACATCATTGCATTATCAATAGGTTATTATTTTAGACCCCTGAGTAGTAGCCAACGCATAGATATGCCATAGTTTGTCTACTCGCTCACTGTTGAAGGACAATTGGATTTTTTTTCTGGTTTTGGCCCATTAATAATAAAATGTGCAGAGTTTTGTGTGAATATCAGCTTTCATTTCCCCAGGAACTTCCCAGGAGTGTAGTTGTTGGGTTACATGATAATTACATGTTCAGTTTTATTAAAAAAAATAAAACAAACAAACGAAAAGAAAACTGCCGCACTCTTTTGAGAGTGGTGGTCGCACTTTGCATTCCCAAATCAGTGGTCGTGTGATCCCATTTCTCAGCATATTTGCCAGTATTTGAAGTTACGATGCTTTTTAAATTGTCAATCATCCTAACAGATGGGTAGTGGTATCCCACTGGATTTAATTTCCATTTCTATAATGAAGAAAGATGCCAGCATCTTCTCATTTGCATGGGTGCCATCTGCATGCCCTATTCAGGGAAAATCCCCATGCTTTTCAACACATAACCGTTAGACCTCGTTTTGGAGCCTTAGCTAGGAGATGCACTCCCCTGGCAATCTGGAAGCACCGTTGGCCTTCAGTGTCTCGTTTTCTATTTACTTCCATTTGTGGCAAAAGATGCTGACCTGCTCAACTGGAATAACAGTGAGCATCCTTCAAATGTAAAAAGTACATAAGGCAAATAAAAAGTGAGAATATTTTCAGGGAAATATGCAGCAAATAACAACAGTAGAGGTGACTCACTATCAGGGTAAAAAACATGAGGTGCATGAACATGAACATGTTTAGCAGATGACACAGTGGGTGGCAGGAAGAAAGCTGGGGCAGAGTGTCAGTCGCTGGATGTGGTACCTGTTAGCCAACTCAGGGTTTTGCCTCAGCTCCTTTCCCGATGCCACCCACAGGGCCACCCTGGCCACAGTCCAGGCAGTGGTGCCCAGCATTCCTCCCCTGCCCTTGCTCCCAGCATGAAGCCCACACAGCACAGCACACCTGCCCTTAGCTCCAGGACCAGCCACTTGTCCCATGCAAGCCTGGTGTGTCACACACTCAAGAGGGTCATTTGAGGAGACGCCTCCTGCTGGAGTGTGACAGTAGGCATTGGGTGGAGTTCAGAGCCCTTGCCTCTGACTTTTAAGGAGCAATGGCTGAACAGATTGTAGAGGTCTGAGACACCAGGCTGGTGACTGATGGGGATGTCCTTCCCTCCTGCCAGTGTGCCCTGCAATGCTCTTCCAGGGGCTCCTGAGCCCTGCACTAGGATGCTGAGACCTGTTCTTATGTCTGCCTCACTGTGTGACCACAGACAGGGACCTCACTTTCCCCTTCTGCAAAGGAGGGGTGAACAGTGCTTTCACTCTTTCCGTCTCCCTCACTCTTCTGTCTGTGGGTCTGCTCTCCTCTGCCCCACGCTCATGGTGACGCACAAACAGGTCACGGCTGGGCTTGTTTCCTTCATGTGTCTTCATCTACCTATTTGTCATTGCAAAATGAGCCCATTCTGGACCTGCTGCCTCACACAATCTTCATGCACATATGAATGGGCATCCCTCTGGGTCACTAGAAGGGACATCAAACAACCTTTCTCACTAGTGGCTCCTCAGGAATTCCCCAGTGGACTCTGGGGATTGACCCTCTATTCCTTCTTACTTGGGCATTTAGGCAAATGTGCACCAACCACCCACACCTGGAAAGGGTGCAGTTTTGTCTCCAATCTCCCGGCCCCCACAGTGAGCAATGAGCCACAGATAGCTCCCAGAGACAGGGCTGCTGACCCTTGTCCTGCTGTCCTTGGGTGAGGGCAGTTGGGAGTCACCGGGAACTGTGATCTTGAACAGAGTGATTCCTGTGGGGACTGGGCAGGAGTGTGCTTCTCAGCAAGAGAGCTGCATCCTTAGTAGTGGAGCTATGGGCCACCAAAAAGTGTTCCTGTCACCCTCAGGGCCCAAAGATCCAAGACTGGAAGACTGGAGCCTCTGCTAATTCTGTGGTTTACGTGGGCATCTGCCTAGATCTCTGCTGGAAGGAGTTTGCTGTGTACTCTGTCATCTGGCTCACAGTTCTTTAGACAACAACTTTCTTGTGAGTACTCAGCATAAGCACTTCCCATGTGAAGACTCAGACTATGCACCTTCCCTTTAAGGACTCACCATAAGGACTTTCCCTGTGAGTAATCAGCATAAGCACTTTCCCTGTGAGGACTCAGCCAGCCTATGCACTTTCCCTGTGAGGACTCAGCATAAGTGCTGTCCCTGTGAGGACTCAGATCTCTCAATCATGGGTCCTTAGACCTCAGTGCCTCAGTTAAGGGGGTGGCCCCACAGAACCTTGAATACTCCAGGACAGCAGATCTGTCCCTCCCTCTCACATCCTTGGCCTCAGGTTCTAGGAGATCCAGCCACTATGACAGGCTGGAGAGGTCCCCAGAAGGGGTGCATGGACCCACAGAGCCTGCAGGGCATGGGAACTGGCTGATGTGGGTGAGGACCTTGAGTCAGAGACATTCTGGTAGGGTGACAGGCTCCTTAGGAGCAGGAGGCAAGAGGGCCAAAGGAGGAGGAGGAGACAGAGGAGAAACACGAGTGGGCACAGCTCTTTGGAGGCGTGGAAGAGTCAGCAAGCCCAGGAAGGTGGCACCTTTGAAAGCTGGCAAGACACGGAGAAGGACTGTCCATTCAGGCTGTGGACTCCGATTTCACTGCGCGGGACAGGTTTTGGACGCCTGACCTCCAGCACTGCCGGGGAGTGATTGGTGTGTGCTAACGCACTGCGTTTGTGGTGACCTGGTGCAGAGTGAGGAGCCCCTTGGCTGCTGAGAGGCTGGGTCTCCTCGTTGCCCGCTGCTCCTGTAAGGAACTGCACCACGTGGCACACGGACCCCTCGCCTCTGCTCCCCAGCCTGCAGCAGTGCAATGTTGACGGGCAGTGCTTTCAAATGTGTGTGTGTGTGTATATATATATATACATATATTGTATGTACATGATATGATATATAATATTTCTTAATTATTAAATAAAGAATACACAAGTACTGACTCATAAATAAGTGTAAAGCTAAGGCTCAGTCTTCTACTATCTGTTCATACGCAGAGTACTGAACATGAAGACCCAGTTACCTCCTTGTATCAAAAACCAGGTAGTAGGGGCTGGAGCCGTTACAGCGCTTGCCTGGCTTGTGCGAGGACCTGGGATCAAACCCCAGCACCACGTACACCATTAAGTGTCTCAGCGACAGAAACCAGATGAAAACTAAACAAAGTTGATTCTTCCTTTCTCTCTCTCTCTCTCAATGTCCTTCTCTCTTA
>PVKS010015112.1:0-46716 GCA_004027875.1 Aplodontia rufa | reverse complement strand
TCGCTTCCTCAGGATTAATGATGGCCCACTCTGCGTGTCTTGTGATCCGCAGAGGGCTCAGGAGCTGTTTAGTGCTGTTGGCTAAGGACCTCAGGGAAAGGTCCAGATCTTTCTAGAGTTTTGTGGTTCTCCATTACAAGCACTAGAAGGGGACCAGCTTGAGGTGCCCAGGACTCCACAGCCTTGGTTATGTGAGGAGCTCAGAGGCTTACTTGAAACCCAGGCTGCCCCATATATTCCAAGCTTCTTGCAGCCGGTTACACTCCAGGGCTAGGGGTGGAAGACTCGCCCCACCCACAGGGACACGTCACAATGGCGAAGGGCCGCTGACTAGATTGATAGCAATCTCTCCCCAGCGCTTTCTGCAAGACTAGGAAAAGCAATGAGCAGGCAGTTCGCAGTGGTGCTTGGTCATGAAATTCAGACCCTTCCTCCGTTTCAGGTTGCAAGCCTTTGCCCGGCGTGGCGCAGAGAGGCCAACAGCGTGTTTTGCTGGGCAGGTCATCCCACCCTCTGGCTGCCGCAGCTCGCAGGACGCGGTATAAATTAGCTATTGAGCTGAAAAAATATCTGGGCTTAATTCCGAGTTCATATATATGGAGAGCAATCAAACCGAGAGTTCACAGTGTGCCGGTGCAGAAAGGTCATCACCGTATTTCGCTGGACAGGTCGCCCCGCCCCCCGGCAAGCATGCCGCAGCTGCCGCAGCTCGCAGGACGTAGTGTAAATTAGCTATTGAGCAGAAATATATCTGGACTTAAAACCGAGTTCATATATATGAAGAGCGGTCCAATTAGGGAGTTAGAGGCCAGATTAGGGGATCTGACCAGGGGTAGCTTGGTCCCCCGTGAGGAAGTTCCACTCCCACCGGGTGTGAGGGTGGCCCCGCGTTTGGCAGCCGCTTCCTCGTTTTGTTTTGGTTTTGTTTTTTTTTTTTTGGGTTAATGCTCTTCACTTTTCCTTTGGGGTCAAAGAACTAGCAGGAGGCAATGCCTGCCTGTTCAGGGAAAATCGTCCTACCGTGGGAATCCACGTGCCGTCGCGCAGCCTGTGCTGACTCTCGGGAGCTTCACGGGGTCAGTGTCCCTGGGATAACCTCCATCTTCCAGGAATCCCAGACTATGTTCTTTAGAACAAACCAATTAAAATGGGAATGAGATACTTAGGTTTGAATATTTTAAAAAGCAAATTAAGTTTCTAGCCTTTCCAATAAAGCAGGAATAATTAATAAGATATATACTTACTGGAGCGGAAAAAGAAAATATTTTAAAATTTGTATATGACAATATGGTATTGATAGGAAAAACTAAGGAATCCATAAAAGCTATCAGAAATATTATTTAATTTAACAAGGTTATAAAGTATACAAAATGTAAGGATACTTCTATCTCTTAGTAGTAAAATGCTAAACATTAATCTTTTCTCGTACTGGGGATTTAACCCAGGTGCATTTTAACACTAAAGCCCATTCCCAGTGCTTTCTATTTTTTGTCTTGAGATTGGGTCTCACTAAATTCCAGAAGCTGATCTCAAATTTGCAATTATATTTCCTCAACCTTTTCAGTCACTGGGATTACAGGCATGTGCCACTTAGTCTGACTAAAATATAAATTTTAAAATGTGCAAGCATGGAATAATTACAGAAAATTAATCAATTATGTGAAACATAAATAAAATGAACTAAAAATTGTTAAAAGAAAAAATTTTCAAATCCGTATATAAATAAAAAGACATACTTTGCTCATAAATTAGAACATTGAACACTGTTGATTCTCATAAAGGACTTAAATTAACCAAACAATTTTTTTTCGTTGCTCCAAGATTTTGCTGCATACGTGGTGCTGGAGTTTCAACTCGTGTACTTGCACATGCCGTCACGGCCGAGCCACCACTCCTGCCCTAGAACAATTCTTAAAAGGAAAACAAGTTTGGAAAACATTTACCACTTCATTTCAACTCACTATGGAAGGACAGTAGTATGGGTATAAAGGCAGACATATAGCAGACACTTACACAAAGGAAATAAAATATATGTCCACAGAAAAGAACTTTATAGAAGTGTTCATAGAAAGTTTATTTATAATAACTCAAAACCAGAAAAACATTGTCTATCAATAGGAGAATGAATAAAAAAGTTCTTACATAATCCACACCACGGATGCTACTCAGCAATAAAGAGAGCAGACTACTGATCCACACATCAATATGAATGAGTCTCCAAAAAAATGTGTATAGACTACATATATCAATTCCAAAAGTTTCAGAGTATTTAAATGCACTTATAGAAAATTCTAGAAAAAAAGCCATACTAATTTTGAATGGAGGAAAAAAAGATTAGAGTTTTCCTAGGGCCAGTGTTTGAAGGAGATACAGTATATGTAAGATGAATATTTTGGGATAATGGTAATGTGACTGCAGCAAGAAGAGATGTCACATTTATCAAAAGTTTACATTTTTAAATTTAAATGGCTATTTTATTACTTTTTGATAAAATCAATTTTAAAATGCAGTCACTATAGATTCATGTCAGTTTTACAATGTTAATCACATCTTAATTTACCTATATTTATAGTTACATATGTTTAATGACATCTTATGTGTCCTTAATGATATAATTTTCCTCAATGAGTATAACTTACAAATATTTACATCAGACCTATTTTTAACTCTAGTCCCACTTTGGGGATTAAGTATTCTCATAAAAACTACTGCTTTATTTCACCTTTCATTTGGTTATCATTAGATAAGATTCTTCCCTGTCCATATTTATGGTGACCTAACTTTTGACAATGAGCTCCTTCTTTAACCAAAAATTATAATTGAGATGTCTATTTAGTCTAGCTGGTCTTGTTAGCATTGTATTTCCTGGATCCATTTTCTTTCTGAGATCAAGGAGCATAAATTTTTCCCTCATCTGTTTTTCAAATATCCTCAGTAGCTTTCTGTTAACTTGTGCCACAACACTGGGACTGGAGTGCTGGCTCAGCACTAGAGTGATTGCCTGGCATGCGCGTGGACCTGGGTTTGAACTCCAGCACCACATGCAAGACTAAGTGTGGACGAAACTTAAACCAGATGAAAAAAATAAATTAATCCTATCTTCCTCTATCACTCTCTTTAAAAAAAACAAACAGGAATATTATGAAGTCATTTACATCTGTTATTGGAGGAATCTGTAGTTTGGACTCTGATTCCTAATTGTCAGCTGACAAGCAAATTTTGATCATCTACATGATTCACAGTGGCTGTGTAATAAATCCAAAAAAAATGAAACAATGTTTTCAGGGAATGGCACAATGTTTACAAATTTCAATAGAAAGCAAATTATTACAGGAATACTCCATTAAAAATTACTGAAATGCATGTACTGGACAACATCTTCAAGCCCTTCACAAGACAGTTTTTTAAGGTGCTAACAGTTCGATGTGTTTGCACCAAATAATAATAATGCAATACCAGAAAATATATAGTAGAGACAAAAGTAGAATTCCCTGAACCAATATTCCATAAAACATTGAAAGTTACTACTCAAAAGATCCTAGGAATTATTGACATTTAAAACATGGTCCCTGATTATAAGAACTCAGTATTCATGCATTCTGTGATGCTCATAGAAGCTTAAGACTTTAACTAATTGCAGATGAATGTGGGGTACACCCTGCATTTCTTGTGGGAACTTGGTGGGACAATCAATAGAAGGACTTGATTAAAGTGGGTACTCTAAAACAAATGAAAGAACTTAATATTGATTAGTATTAAGCCTATCACATAGGAAGACCTGGAAATCACCCAATTCAGAAAAAAATTCCATTTAGCCTTTAGTAAAGGTAAGGAGAGGAGTGGGGTAGGAACACATTGAAGCCTCTGGCCCTACAAGTCAATGCCCGCCAGCACAAACAACTTTACTTAGGGACTAAAAATGGTAAATATTTGTCTTCAAGCACTTACCAACTGACAGGGCCACAGAGTGGTCATATTTTTTTCATACCTAATATATAGACCAAATATAATATTTTAGATTTAATTTTAAGTAATTGCATAGGACTAGTGATAAGAATATGACTCCATAGCTTGATTTACCTAATAACACAAATTCTTAGTCTTATAAGCACAGAGTCCTTAGTACTAAAAATTTTATGGCTATTATATCCAAAGAAGTAATATATCTAGGATGGAATTGAATGTTATTTCTACTCAGAGATCAATTTTTTATTATTTCATCATAGTCACAACAATTTTATCATTAATTTATAATTTGCTTGTCTTCCTGGTTTTGCAAATATCATCGACTGGGTGCTGATTCTAATTGCATTCAAAAATCTATATATATAATTTCTATATATAGCTCATTTCTATTGCTTGCTTATTCCTTTTTCTGTTATAAAACATAAATTTATACTCTTTTGTAAGGTTAGATCTAATCCCAGCATGACCAAGGAAAGCAGCCTATTAAATATCATCAATCTTTATTATTGTGAGTCATAAATACCACTGGATATATGATACTGCTCCTACCAGAAGCCAATTCCAATATTTTCTGAACTACGAAACCACTGAGTTTATAAATATGAATCATACATTTCAGAATACACAGCATATACATAGCAACATATTCATTATAACATACTAGATTATTTAAAATCACCTTACCTATAATCAAAAATAGTCTTTGTTTATTTAGACATTAGCATTCAGTCTTTTTTTAAGAGAGGGACAGTGAGAGAGTGAGAGAGACAGAGAGAGAGAGACATCAGCATCCAGTCCTTTTTTTAAAGAGAGAGGAACAGCGAGAGAGAGAGAGAGAGAGAGAGAGAGAATCAATTTTATTTAGTTTTCATCTCATTTCTGTTGCTGTGACACTTAGTTGTGTATGTGGTGCTGGGTTTGAACCAGAGTCCTTGCACATGCCAGGCACACACCATAACCAGTGAGCCACTGTTCTAGCCCTAGCATCTGATCTTAATATTAAGTATTTCAATACACAAAAAGAAGAGAAATGAAAATTGGATAATAAAACTTCTAAGAATAAAATAATATTTTTCAAGATTTTGATGCAAGTAACTTTTCTGACATAATTTAAATATATAAACCAGGTGATTTATCCAAGTGTTAGGGCTATTAAGGATTACCTTTTATCTGATGTATTACCTTGAAAAGTTCATACATTTCTGCTCTGTTTAGTCATGATGTAAAATAGCATTAATAAAATCATCAGTTTTACACATGAATTTAATTTAATGTTGCTCCGACATTTCATTGTGTATTTGGTGCTGGGCTTTGAACTCACATCTTCATTCATGCTGGCAAGCATGGCAAGTGCCACAACCACTGAGCCACCACACCAACCCGCAAAATGGGCTTCTTAAAAAAAAAAATTACCAGTACTCTTCCAGCTCACATACTCTACATGTACATATGGATTTACAGCATCCAAACAAGTGAAAATTATGGCTAAAAACATTCTTCACATGTAAAAGTCATGTGTTTAAGATGATAAGAGTCAGTAAGACCTCTGGTAGGATATACCTTTTCCCATTTATGGATGCTAAAAGCATTTTTTTCTTGACTAATGTAGTATAAACAAATTATAGGTGAGTGGAGAATCATATACATTTTTTAATAAAATGTCAGGAAACATTATGAAATTAATGGTGGGAAAAGAAAATTTATATGAAGTTAGGAAAGAATGAAGATGGAATTTTGGTTAGGAAATGTATTCATCTAAAATTATTAATGTGCACATACCTGTTGAAGTCCCCTAAATACTCTGGGAGGAGCATTCCCTAATAGATGGACAGTGCCAGTGTTAATCAGCGAAGAACTTATTTAAAAGAACATTTGAAAAATCTGGGAATCTGGAATTTTATATTAAAGAATATATACTAGCATATGAATCAAGGAATTGACAACATCTCATCACAGTCTGGAGAATGAAGTGGAATATGCAAAAATACAAGGATGGAAACAATCTAATAAGACATTCATGCAAACCAAAATGACAGATAATGGGGAAGTGAACTTACAAAGTATGTATATTAAATACATGTTAGTGACAGTAAGGTTAAACAGTAATTGGTAGTTGATTTAATATGAAAGGTAAGGAAAATTTCTTGGATAATTTAAATTTTCAGTCTTTAAATGTACAAACTTCAGCTACAACTCACAAATGCAGAAAACACATAAAGATGGTGATAACTCTAAGTTAGAGACCACCTAATTGCATAAAGTGCCATATATTGGTCCCTGCCATCCAGCTGTATGTTTGCAAGACTTTAAGAGGAAATGTAGCACTTCAAAAATATATTAAAGAAAATGTATGTCAAGCCATTTCACGAACAAGCAGCATCACAAATCCTTGTGAGGTTATGTAAATACAGATTATTGATTGTCACTTGTCTAGATTTTTCTTTACAGTAAATTTTCCACAGAAACCAAAAAGCTTGCTAGGTATTCGCAAAGCTCATATAGGTTTGGAAAATACAAAACTGAGATTCATGTAGAAACCAATTAAAGACCATGCATGCATGACTGTATGGATGAACCCAACAACTCTGTATAATTACAAAGCTCTATTTTTTTTTTAAAGGAAACCAAATGAAGAGTTTCTTCTCTTTCATAGCCTTTGTCTCTTAAATGCAAGTTCAGGTATATCAACTTCTTGTAATGCCTCTTAATGAATTAATTTTAGACTTTCCTAGGCATGGAATTTACCTGGGGTACAAGATTACATCCCTCACCTACAACTGCTGAAGAATCATGATCTAATTCAGGTATCGTCTGTTTCTGGATGATGTCAGAAACAGCTCAGCCAGATTTGTTTATATTAGAGGAAAAAATCGGATTAGTTCACTGTGACCAAGAAAATTATAGATACCCATTTAATTTATCTTGTAAAAATCAAAGATGTTTTCAGTACAGTATACAATTCTCTCTCTTTCTTCAGGTGCTCCATTTTGGAAATCAAAACATATTCAGAGTAACCCAAGTCTTATCACTGTTTTGGAAAGTATCATACAAAAATTCGCAAATACTTTATTCCTTTTATTATATTACATGCATACCAATACTTCTAATTTGATGCCTCAACACAAGTTTTTTTTGTAAACTCAATGAATGGGCTTAATTCAACACTATTGTTCAAATGGACATGATCCCCAATAACACTGCTCTTGATGACAAGTAGAGGCACAAGTGAATCTTATCACTCAGAAAGACCCGAGATAGTTTAGAAACTAGAGTAGAAAACAGTGGAAAACTCCAAAAGTTAGCATAAAGAGTCTTCTTGTGCTTAGACTATACTTTTTCCCAATATGTCCAGGCATTCCCCAAAGAAAGCTCCACGGGCAGGTAAATATATGGACCCATGACCTAAATGAAATGTTTAATATTTAGCTATAGATATCATTTCATGAAGTGTAAAATTCAGAGACTGCAAGATGTCAAGAAAGAAAAGTGGGTGATAAAGAGGACCAATAAAAAATATCTAAATGTATATATATATTAGAGACAAGGACAATGAGAGAGAGAGAGAGAGAAGGAGAGAATCAATTTTATTTAGCTTTTCATGTGGCTTTCATTGCTCTGAGACTTTGTTCTGTATGTGGTGCTGGGGTTCGAACTCATATACTTGTGCATGCCAGGCAAGTGCCATGACCGCTAAGCCACCAACCAGCCCCTAAAAGATATATTTTTAAAGGAATGAGCTGAGCAAGATGAACTCACAATATCCATATATATTGGAGGAAATCCAGGAGATGATATTGTGAGAGGCAAAAAGATGTTTTAATAAGATTTTCCTAATTCTAAAAACAAATGCTGGTTTTCCATATATTATTAGATATAGCAACAAATGTGGTAGATCATCATGATTGGAGCAAAATAAGTGAGATATTGAAGGCATAAACCAGACTGTAGGGATTATTATAGAGGTAAAAGTGGAAGTAATCAGTATAGATTTTTCTACAGAAATATTTCAATATTTAGATTTAGAAGACACATAGTGATGCCAATGATTTGGACGTCGGGTTCGTGTCCTCTCAGAGTCAAAGAATGAAACCAAGGACACCGAGGCAAGCGTAGTAGACAGATTTTATTTTATAGAAGTAAAGCATAGGGAAAAGAGGAGACTTCCCCCAGAGTGGGGAAGGGGACAGAGCCGATGAGGCAGTGAGGCTTGGCCTTTTTATATGATGTCCTCCCCTCAACTGGTCACTGCTTCCCTGCCCCTGTATCTAGGACACAGGCACAGGGAATTCTGGTCAGTCTTTGGTCCATGTCTTAGGCCTATGGAAAGAATGTGGTTCCTTTCTTA
This sequence comes from Aplodontia rufa, assembly GCA_004027875.1. Taxonomy (NCBI): domain Eukaryota; kingdom Metazoa; phylum Chordata; class Mammalia; order Rodentia; family Aplodontiidae; genus Aplodontia; species Aplodontia rufa. The sequence goes on along the minus strand of PVKS010015112.1, from coordinate 38,405 downwards.
GCAGCAGGGAGTGTCTGCATCTGGGCCTATCTTGTCAAACCCTTATTAGCACTGGGGGGATGTCTTCGCCCACTCAGGAAAGATGACCATCAGTTGATTTTCTCCTTATCCACCCACATTGTTCTGCCTACACTGACTGCTTAACTTTTCTCTGCCTCAATGGTATTGTTGCTAACGGTAATATTAATGTCCTGGGCAGTTGTCATGTAATCCTATGTTATTATTGTTTTCAAATATAAAAGTAAGTGTTTCTGTTTACCTATGCTGATGCAAAGGAGACTGTGGGTGATAGGAACTACAAGTGCAGAGGAGGTAGTATATTAATGTGGTGGCTTCTGAGGAGTAAGAGGCTATGTAGAGAGGCAGTTTAGAGTACCAGCATGTAGTGAGGCATATTTTTGAGAAAATTTGTATTTTACATTTCACACATGTGGCACAGTTACAGTGTAAGTTACTCACCTATCAATTCCTTTCTCCTTTCTTTTCTCATTAGCATCTCAGTGGCTACTTCTCTCCTCCATCCAGCAGCAAAAATAAATACAAAAAACCACAGGCTAGAAAGCTCTGGTTGCATGCTTACACTGCTGGTTTTTCTACTCACAAAGATTAAGCACAAAAGAAGGAAAAGAGTACTTGGGTTTTAAGGGATGAAATGGATGAACTTGCCACAGTGAGAGAAAATAAAACAAATAGTTTTTTTTTCTTAAAGTCTTAGTAAAGGAATATAAGGAACTCACCTTTGAGCTGGTATCAAACAAAGAGCATGCGGATTTATCAACTGTAGATCATCCCCTGACAAACTGTCCTAGACAATTTGATCCCCTTCAGAACAAGGTCTCATTTTATATAGAAGTGCACAATTATGGAAAATTTTTACCCTGGAACCAAATTGCCCTGGTGGTGATTACAACTGTGAGAAGCTACTCCACTTCCATACAAGGTTTCTCATTAAGAGTAGAGGCTGTTAGTTTTAGAAAAGGCAGACCAAGGAATGGATATGGCACTTGAAGGAGAGGCAGGTCCAAAAATGGGTATAGTTAGGTCCTGGGCGAGACTTCCAGGTGAGGTATGTTATGTTTTCAGTTTAGGCTCCGAACGGGCTATCTCAATGTTAGTCAAGGCCAGAAAAACTTTGATTCAGTGTCTATACTCAAGGGCAGAAACACTAACTTGTGAGCACGTGCCCACCGAGGTAACCTGTTGGAAGGGTGCCTTCTTTGTTTGAACTGTATATAAAAAGAGCCGATGAAAGTGGCAAGGTAGGGGGAGCAGAAGGAACTGGCTAGGGGCAGGAGCTGAAGCTGGGAGCTGGCTATGGGCGACTGCCAACCCCAATAAACATATCTACTATCCCAGCTTTGCCTCTCATCTTCTGCTACCTGCCAGGATCCCGAATCTGTTTCCTTAGCCTCACCCTTTGCCATGACAACAGACATCCATATTTTTAAAGAAATTGATATTGGACACTTCAAAGAGGGAAACAGAGAATTTTTCACCAGCACTGAAAACCTAATTATGAGTCAAGACCATGAAATTGTGGAAACACAATATGTGTGGTTGTATTTAGCATGGTATTGGGAGAGGATAAAAAGTAATGGTAGAATTCAGTACTGTGATTATGCAGTTAGGCCATGCAGAACTCATCTGAAGAATTTACCAATAAACGCAGTTAAAAATGACAAGTGGATAATGTGATAGAAAATAGTGGCAAGAACGCATGGACAAGGCACGAGAGAAGAGAAGACTGAAAAATTCAGAGTTTAAACAAGTCAAGTGAATAATAATCTGGAAAAAGTTAAAGAACAGTGCAGAGACAGTAGCAAAGTTAGAGACCAGGAAAAAATTGGGAGTTACGATTAAAGAGGACAACACTTAAAGATTTCAAAAGGAAAACATCCCAGTTTCTAGCAATTTTCAATGGTTGCGATAAATGGCTAAATCAGAGCACAGATACACACATCTGAGTAAAGGTCTCAGACTAAAGAGGTCAAGGTGTAAGAATGACCCTTAAGCACACATTCTATTGCTTAGAAGGATGGTCAAATTTAAGATAGAAAGGGAGATCGTACAGGCTGTTGTATTTGTATGGCTACCAAAAATGGCCAACCCACAAGGCATAGAGAACTTAGATAGGAAAACTCTCATAAAACTATTTATCACACTGTGGCAGAAGAGACAAGAGCAAATGGGCAGTTTGGAAGAGTCAGCCAGAGCCTGGAATAATAAGATTCTGAGCCACAGAATAAATCTAACAAAACCCCCATCCTCCTATTGTTGCTATATCATCAGACCGTAACAGTCTGCATTCTTCATAAAAAAAATACATAAAATTGTATTAATGAAAACAATCACTACTTATTTATGAAATTTAAACCAACTCCCTAGAATATAAAACCAAATCAATTGCAGTAGACATGTTGATGTCAGCATGGACATTTACTCTTCTTGAACCTGACCTGAACCAATCCAGGTCTTAACTTTCCACCTCTACTTGACTCACAGGAGTCCTAAATAAACTAATCCTATCATGCCTTGCCTTTTCTTTTATCAGACACTATTACAGAATAGGACAAAAAGATAGAAAGGGACTGGGTGGGGGGCTGAGAAATATGTCTTAATATTTAAGAAGAAATAAAGTATCATCATTTTTTCATTTTCCTACTTTGTTGTATGTCCATGATACTTAAAACAATAGTCACTGCTTTGTGAGCAAAAGAATATGCTGAAGATGATAGAAAGAAGACGAATGGAGCCTTATCTTCTTTTTTTTTAGAAGTATATAGAAATACAGTTGAGGGGGAAACATTATCAAAACATTAGCAATCAATGGATATAAACTTTGTTATCCAGGGGAAAAGCCAAAACATGGATGACCACCTTGGGTTTTACCTGTTGCAGGAGCCTTGTCTTTGATGACATCATTGAGTCACTGAATTAGCCACTCTCCTGCCACACTTTCCCCAGACAGCTAGCTATGTGAGATAATAAAATCTCATTCTTTAAGCCATTTGGGCTTTTTATTTTCTTATAAATAAAAGCATCCTAAAGAAAACAGTCATTTTCCCAATAATTTCTTTTTATTATGGCTTCAAAACATTATGAGAAAAACACTATTACATGAGGAGAGTAACATACCATCTCTGTGGGTGATTTAAGTACTCAACGGTTTTGAGGACTCCACTGTGAATTTATTAGCATTCCTCCCAAATGCTGTGTAGCTTAAGGTCACTGTTCTCATAATTTTAACTGTAAAGAAGCCAAGATAAAGAAAGATTAAATGGTTTATCTATAGTGTTCTAGCAAATCCTAGTAATAATTTCCAGCTCCCCGACAAGAACTTTTATTTTCTGTCAACTTTATTAAAGTATAATTAGAAAATTAAAATAGCAAACATTTTCTGGTGTACAAGGTGATGATTTGATACACATACACACTGTGAAATAATTAGTTGTATTAATCAAGTTAATACAACTAGTTACCTTTTTTGTGTTTTTGTATGTGTGGAAGGAACACTTAAGCTGTACTCTTCAAATTTCAAGTATTTAAAGTACAATACAGTATTATTAACTATAATTATCCTGCTGTGCATTAAATCTCCAAAACTTACTCATTGTGTAACTGAAAGTTTGTATCCTCTGACCAAATGCCTTTCTCTGCTTTCATGAATTAGACTTTTTTAGAGCCTGCCTGTAAGTGAGATCATATAGGACTTATCTTTCTGTGTCTTATTTCTTTTAGCATAATGTTCTTCAGGCAATGATTTTTTTGAATATGAACTCAAAAGACAAGCAACAAAATTAAAAACAAACAAGTAGAACTATGCCAAACTTAAAAACTTCTGCATAGTAAAGGAAACAATCAAAGAAAGTAAAAGTGGCCCATGGAGTGGGAGAAAATATTTGCAAACCATATATATCTGACAAAGAGCTAATATCTAAAATATGGAAGGAGCAGCAGGCAAGAACTCTTCAAACAGAATGGCTTTTCCTCCCTTGTCTTGCTCAGGTTCAGCTCTGTGTTCCTGGCTGACAGGCAGCAGGTGCTAACTTACTACCACCAACAGTTTGTTCTAAAATCAAGGAGGTGCTGAAACAACTTTTATAATTTCTAGTTTTTCGCCAGGCCAAATCCTCTCTGGAATTAGCTGGAGGGATAGTCTTAGTGAGCTTAATGCCCCTATTTAACATTTATATAGGATTTTGATTACCAGAAGAATTCCATGCCTCTGTTGACATTTTGACACAGGTTTAAGCAGTTATGTGAGGGATTATCTCAGCTCTGACAAAATGACAATGAATTCTGCTAATTGTAGAGGAATCTTAACAGCCTTGCAACATTGTGCTCTCTTCATACTTTCTTTAAAGAAATTCAAACGATTAGTGCCTATTGAATAGAAACCCAGGTTAAGTAAGTCCATCCATTATCCCCTGTTGGGATTATTTTCCTTTTTAGTTTTTCTGTTATATTTTTGATTATTCTTTCAATGCATCAAAAATTTTCAGTCCTCAGCAACTTTAAATGGATTGAACTGATTAAAATATTATGTTTAAAGCCTAATTTTGAAAACTCTATTAGAAGTACTGCTAGTTAACATAGATTTTCATCAAAACTATTTTAGAGGAAACGCAAAGTATAAACATTTTTATTTAAATATATTTCAGCAAAAAACAAAGTATTTACTTTCACTAAGGAAATGGGTCACAGATAATTCTAAGAGAGATTTATTAAATATGTCAATTTAGGCCAGGTAGTGCAATATACTCCTCTAATCCCAGCTGCTCAGGAGACTGAGGCAGGAGCTTTGCAATTCTGAGGCTAGTCTGGGCAATTCAGTAAAAATGGCTGGTGATGTGGTTCAGTGATAGAGCATCCCTGGTTCAATCCCTACCACCGAAAAAAAAATTAAATCACAATAAATTCATATACTGACATTTTAGCACTGCAGAAATGTAATCACACCAAAAATATCTAAGATTAAGTGTACAAGATCTCCAGGGTCTAGATTTATTCTTATAACAACACAGTGTAAAGTTAATTATTAATTTTAACCTACTTGTGCATTTTTTGGGCTTTTCACTTTTACATGTATATTTTTAGAGAAAATAAAATCCAAATAATCAACTAAATATTTCTGTTTCTTTTTCTAAAATAATTCAGGGGGTAGTAGATATATGCCTCCAAAATATATAATGTAATAGTATGATTATTTCTCTTTATTTCCTGGCATTATAAATACTTAGAGCTGGGCTGGAGCAGTGGCTCAATGGTTACAGTGCTTGCCTGGCCTGCACGAGGATGCAAATTCTAAACCTCAGCACCATGTATACAGGGAAGTGTCGGAGCAATGAAATCGACATGAAAAACTAAATAAAAATGGTTCTTTCTTTCACTCTCTCTCATTGTCGCTCTCTCTTTAAAAAAGTTTAAAAATTACTTAGAAATGATTTATTTTATATTTTGATCAGATTTTTCCTAATTTTCATATCCTTTCTGATTTACAATTTTAAATTTCATATAGATTAGTATTTAATATCATATTTTAGTCATATATTTATGTAATGACTTTTTTTTCTTTCTAGAATGGATATTTAACACATTAAGTATAACCATTAAGGAATTTAGAGAATCATGTTTTTAGTAAGAACTATCAGGATTTCCTTCAAATTGTTAATTTGAGGACAATTATTATATCTATGTTCATTGCCCAGATTATAACCTGCCTTTCATGAAAAGGTGAGAATAATAAGTATTTTATTAAAGAGTTAAGTTGTTGTACAATCTAGATGCATACAAGTATATTGGTTTTGTCATAGCAACCTGACATTAGAGGATGTGTTTTGAATTCACATAAACGGTTAAATATGTCAATTTTGGTTAAATACTGCAACTTTGATATATTGATTGTTCCCTATGGGGTCTTGGCAAGTTAATCATCTTTGTATATTCACTCCATTTCCTTGTTTATAAAGTGAGGATGTATAACCTATATTGTGCATGAACATGAATGGCAGTATCTGTAAATCATTCAATACATGGTATAGTAATTAGGTGTAGTAACTACATTTATTGCTTATTTTTACATTTTAACTTTGTATAAACATAGGATTTAATGCAATTCAAGACAAATAACTTCTAATTTCATAGAAGTTACATTTAATTTTAGGCACATATGCAACTTCATACCCTTCATACTCTCTACATTTCTACAATAGTAATTAATAACCTCCTGGTAGATTTTTGGCAGGGTGACTATCCTAATTTGGATGGGATTTCCAATTCTTCATGCTAGAAATTTCCTTATACAGTCTATATTAAATTTTTATCTCTTCTACCCACATTTCCAGTCTGAATGCTCACTTTTGCTACTTTTATTCAATGTAGCATTAGAAATCTCACCCAGAGCTAAGAAGAGAGAGAAATAAAGGGCATCCAAATGGGAAAAAAAGTCAAATTTCCACTACTTGCAGATGATGTGGTCTTATATGTAGAAAAGACCAAAGAGTTTACAAAAAAAAATTGCTAAATTCAACAAACCTAAGGAGTACAAAACCAACACATGAAAATTGAAGAAAACATTTTAAAGAATGGATACATATCATGTTAATTGATTGAAAGAATTAATATAGTTAAAATGTCTACACCACCCAAAGCAAACTACAGATTCCATACAGTCCCTATGAAACCTATGAAAATGTCACTGACTACAAAAAATATTCCTAAAATTTGTATGGAAGCATAAAAAATAATCCCAAATAGTCAGAACAGCGCCAGTCAAAAAGAACCAGAAACCCCATACCTACTAGAGGAAAATATAGGCCCCAAACTCCAACATATTGGCCCAGGAACTGACTTCCTTAGCAAGACTCCCAAATCAAAAGAAAGAAAATTAAAAATCAATAAGTGGGATGGCATCAAATTGAACGGTTTCCTCACAGTAAAGGAAACAAGAGCATTAAAAGAGAACCTACAAAATGGGAAAAAAAATCTTTTCCTCCTGCTCTTCAGACAGGGCATTAATATCCAGGATACACAAAGAACTCAAAAAAGTTACACACACACACACACACACACACAATGAAATAACCCAATCCATAAATGGGCAAAAGAACTACAAACTAAATAGATACTTTTCAAAAGCAGAAATGCAAATGTACCACAAATACATGAAAAAAAATGTTCAACATCTCTATCTATTAGAGAAATGCAAATTAAAACTACAGTGAGATTTCATTTCACTCCAGTCAGAATGGTGATTATCAAGAATATGAACAACAATAAATGTTGGCAAGGATATGGAGAAAAAGGTACACTTATAGATTGTTGGTGGGACTGCGAATTGGTACAACCACTCTGGAAAGCAGTATGGAGATTTCAGAAAAATCTAGGAATGAAACCACCATTGGACCCAGCTATCCCTCTCCTTAGTAAATCTCAGCATAATACAGTGATGCAGCCACATCAATGCTTATAGCTGCACAATTCACAACCGCTAAGCTATGGAGCCAACAAAGGTGCCCTTCAACTGATGAACGGATAAAGAAAATATTGTATACACATACAATGGAGTATTACTTATGTAAGTAACTTTATGACGTTTGTGGAAAATGCAGAGAAATTGAGGCAGTCATACTAAGTTAAATGAGCCAGTCTCAAAAAGCAAAGATCAAATGTTCTCTCTGATATCTGGAAGCTAACCCAAAATAGGGACAAGATCAGAGGACTAGACAAAGGGGACAGACACAGAGGGAGGAGGGATGAGATAGGGAAAGTTCATGGAATGAATCAGACTCAAATTTCCCTTGTTCACATATGAGCATGCCATAGTGAATTTTACCAACATGTACATCAATAATACAGTAATTTTAAAAAGTATTAGTAAATAACAGAAAGATCAGTAGAACAGAGGGAAGAGAATAGAGGGTGGGAAAAAGGGAAGGAAAGGGACTATATCAAAAGAAGTTATACCCCATAATTTTATAATTTTGTCATCATATATTCTATTGTCATATATATCTAAAAAGAACCAATAAAAAAAATCAAACATTCATAACCATATGATACAGCAATTGCACTCATGTACCCAAATTAGTTGAAACTTATGTCCACATAAAACAGCATATGGAGGTTTGGCTTTATTCTATATTTTTATAAAAAGAACAAATCCAGAGACATACTACCCAGTGGCAAAATACACTTCAAAGCTATAGTCATCAAAATGGCATGATTTGGGGGCTGGAGTGGTTGCTTGGCAGTTACAGCCTGCCTGGCATGCACCTGTACACGAGTTCAAACCTCAGCACCAAGTACACAACCAAATGTCCAAGGAAAGAAAGTCACATGAAAAATTAAATAAAAATTGTCTTATAAAGTGGCATTGTTTGGGGCATAAAAACGGGCACATACAACAATGGAATAGAATAGAGAAACTAGAAGTAAAGTCAAATATCTATAGCCACCGTATTTTTGGCAAACTTGCTAAGAACACATTAGGCAGTTTTTTTTCAATAACTGAAGCTGAGAACATTGTTTACCCACATACAGAATAATGAGACTAGACCACAGTCTCCCAGGACTTACAAAAATTAAATAAAGATAGATTAAAGAGTTAAATGTGAAACCTGAAATTATAAAACAATTATAAGAAAACAAGGAATTTCTTTAAGACATTGAAATGAATTAAGGATTTTTAGATACAATACCAAAACACAGGAAATGAAAGCAAGCACAGAAAAGCTGAATTATATTAAACTAAAAAACTTCTACACAACAAAGGAAATAATCATCAGATCAAAGAGACAATCTACAGAAAAAGACCAGCAAACTCGGCAGCAGACAATGGTTTGATATCAAAAGTATACAAGGACCTCAAAAAACTCAAATATAGCAAAGTATATAAATAAATAACCTGATTAGAAATGGACAATTGATCTAACAGACATTTCTCAAAATAAAATATACAAATGGCCAATAGGTATACGAAAAAATGTTCAACATTATCAATCATCAAGGAATGCAAATAGAAATGAGACACCTTCTCAGTCTAATAAGAACAGTCATTATTAAAAAAAATAGATGAGATAAAGAAGAAAAGGAAACTGAAGTTAAGAAGTGGTGGTGAGGAAGTGGGATAAAGGAAACCTTGTCCCCTGTTCGTGAGAATATAGGGTGGTCATGATAAGCATTGTGAAGATTCTTCTAATAGTTTAAAATGCAACTGTCATAATGATTCGGTAATCCCACTCCTCCAAAGGAAACCAAATTAAAATATTCAGGAGACACCTGCATGTTCATTGGTACACAATTCACAGTAGCCAAGAAATAGAAACAACCTAAAAGTCTATAAACAGATGAATGGATGACAAAATGTGGTAATATACACGATGGAATGCTATTCATCCACAAGAAAGAGTGAAATCCTGTTATTTATGACCACACGAATGAAACTGAAGATTATTATAATAAATGAAATAAGTCAAGTATCTCATGATCTCAATCATATGTAGAATCTAAAAAATTTAACCAGATGAAATTAAAGTATAGAATGAATAGTGATTACCAGAGGCTGAGAAGAGTGGTAACTTTGTTATTCCACAAAAATGACATTTTCTCCACAAAGAATTTTAAATACATTGGGGGGACTCATTATTTACTTTATATGTTTATATTGTTAATAAAAGGAGACAAATACATGTAATTAAAAATTTGCAAAACCTTCTCTAGCACTTTCTTTAAGTTGCTTCTAATCCTGTTTTTAGTGGTAGATGAAGACATTTGTAGAGATCCAGCTTGAAATGACCATAGCCATCTTGGTTGTGACTGCCAACATACTCACTTGGTGTCCCTGGCCTCAATCCCAAACACCATAGCATAAATAAAATTGTTAAAATAGTCAGTCAAGTATGTCATCCCAGGCATGGATACCTGTATCATCTCTCAACCAATGTTTGAAAGCTTAATAGTTTCTGAGAAAGCCCAGGAGCATCCAGGACGGCCTTGGGTCACCTTTATATAACTTCACATATAAATTACCTTCTCCTGCAGTTGGGTGTTCTGATCTTCCTTTCTTACATCTTCTGCCTTTGGGGGTCAGTTCTCAGTGCCAGTATTCCATTTTTTTTTCTGAAACAATATTATTTCTGCAAACTAAACTAGTTAAAATGAATATTCAAAGCAAGAGTCCTTGACAGAGTAGGTTTAGGTGAATTCATCATGAATTACTTATTAAAAGTAAAATCCGGAATCGGAGTCTAAATATCAAATTTTAAGATGCTAAAATTAAAGTGAAAAAAATGCTATTGGATTTCAGACAATTTGTTACCCCAATACAGGTGAGCTAAATACACATGTTGAAAGATGAGTCATTTGGAAGCACAACTAGCCAAGAATACAGATGAAAATATGTCTATAAGGGATAAACAGCATGACTAAAGACATCCACATGTTAATGGTTTGATGACCATCCACCCATCCACAAATTTAAGGAATAGTCTTTCCATTTTCTGTCCTTTTTTAATTTTCTTTTCTTTTCTTACTTTTTTATTTAAACCAGGGATTGATCCCAGGGACACTTAGCCACTAAGCTACATCCCCAGCCATTTTTTATTTTTAAATTTGAAACAGGATCTTACTAAGTTGTTGATTGCCTCACTAAATTGCTGAGCTGGCTTTTAACCTGCAATCCTTCTGCCTCAGCCTCCCCAAGTAGCTGGATTTAGAAGCGTTAGCCAGTGCTCCCACCTTGTCCTCTAACAGAAGCAGCAAAAGTTTAGCATGCACAAATTAGAACATATGATGTTTTTGTTTCATTTGCTCTTTAGAAATAAGTTTTTTGAATTTGGACAAAATTCAATAAATTTGAGGACTCCAAATTAGCTTATGTTAAGTTTTTGCTACTTTTGTTAGAAAGAGGACAGAGGCTGGGCACAGTGGTTCATGCCTATAATTCTAGTTTCTTATTTTGTGCTTTTAAAGAAAAGCTAATAAAAGAACTCCCTTTTGTGGGGTCCTGGAGCGGTGGCTTAGCAGTTATGGCACTTGCCTGGCATATGCAGGTCTGTGAGTTCAAACCCCAGCACCAGGTACACAACAAAATCTGGGAGCAAGGAGAGCCACATGAAAAACTAAATAAAATTGATTTTCTCTCTTTTCTCCTCTCCTCTCTCTCTTCTCTTAAAACAACAACAACCACAACAACAACAACAAAAAATAACTCCCTTTTCATGGTTTACTGTTGCTTTGATGAAATTCTCCAAAAGCAGTGGCCACCAAAGACCTCTCAACAGGAATGGAAGTATACATGTAGGAAAAATTGTTTCTGGAAAAAAATTAGTAATTGCACATTTCATGTACATTAAACTTTCACAGTATAAAAATATGAGAAATATTCAAACATCAGTGGAAACTCTGTTGTTACAAACTGCAGTATAGTTTTTATTTTTTTAATAGGCAAATGTCTCCTGCTGCTAGAGGAACTAAATCCAACTTAAATATATTAAAGTAAAGTTAGTAAACAACTCAGCAGTTTTTAGATCTTGCATATGTCATTGACATCTTCTAACCAAATGCAATAATTAAGTTGGGAGAAAACCATGACCAGACAGCATCTCTTGCAAGGTGAAGGGCAGGTCTCCTCTTCATTGCTGTTACATAATGAGTGAGAAAAAAAGATGAGAGAAGAAAAGTTCCTGCTAATGTCTTCCAGAAAAAAATCATTGTTTGGATGGTACATATTTCATTTGCTAGCTTATCCACAAATTATTTATAGTTTGGTGAAGCAAGACTTACTAGAAAGTCAATATCATGAAGTTTATTCTGTGTGAGTCCTATATTATTCTCAAATCACACTTTTGTTTTCCTTGAAAAAAATCCAAGATAAAATAATTTCAAGATTATCTATTGTTCTGGCTCTAACTGGGATTGTTTGGGAGATAAAATGGAGACACCAGAGTCTGCAAAGACAAATAAGAGTTATTATTTATTATTATTTATTCATTTTGATTTATATTAACAACTTATTATTTTACTGGCCACTTCAGAGTGTAACCCCAATGCTAGGTTGTAGGATGCAAAGTTTATGCTCACAACACCAGCAGAGTGGAGGCATTAAACTTAATTATTTTACACAAATTTGAAATAATTTAATATTTGCAAAAATGTAGCAAAATGAAAAACTGGGGTTTCTTTATTATTATTTTATACTTTAGTATGTTCAATTCTACATTATTGGATGGATAATAGATAAAAAAGCATACCATAATCTTAACAGTTCTTAAAATTGCTAAAGTGCTAGAACAAGCCCTGAGTTCTACAAGTATCAAACAACTGCGTTGTTGATACAAACTTCTAAAGTTAAAAAAAAAAATACTACTTAGGATTTAGGAAGCAAAATCTTAATAGGATACATTCAGTAAGTGATTTTCAATCCCCTTCCTGGGTGTCTAGTTTGGGGATACCACATTAGGAGCACTTCTTATAAACCAAAGTCTTAGCTGTATCTGTTCTCTGGGTGTGCTAAATTTTGTATCTAGATACACTAATTTATTTTATGTTAGATTCATGAAACTTGCACATATAGTTAATGGAGAACTATAGAATATGCAGAATCTACTTATTTCTTTTAGTTTATGAATAAATAAAACCTAGTGGTAACAGGCCATATCTCACAACTTTATTTAGGGATCCAAAGCTTATTTGTTAAAATTTCAATGGATTTTAAGCCTCCTCTATATTACCCTTCTTCTTGTATATTGTACATCCTCAAAGAGACTGATTATGAAATTCTACATAAACAAACTGAAGAGTTCTTGGACTAAATACAGAATATCCATATGCATTTAAATTTCGGATAAGCAAAACCTTTTAATAAAAGTATTACATGTGACAGAAAACTGCATGGGGCATATTTATGCTAAAAAGAAAAAGTATATCTGAAATTTAAATTTAACTGGGTGTCTTGTACTTTTATTTGATCTGCCTGGCAACTACCCTGAATTTACAGCAGAAAATTAATATCAAAATTCATATATGAATTACATGAATAATCACTACATGCAAATATCACAGCAAGTTATCAGAAGGCTAGGAAGCATCTTCCTGGACTCCCTTGCAAATTTTCAAGATGGGAAGGAAGTCCACTTTCTCCAATCCATCCCAGGGACCATGTTCTTCTTGAAGCCAGTTTAGTCTGAGGGTCCTGCCTCAGTCAATCTAAATAAGCCAAATTGGCTGTGTATGTCCCCCAGCCCCCAAGTAAGTATTTATCTCCTTTGTCATCTTTACCTTTTCTCCCAATGCTTCTTCATAACAATTTCAGCTACAAATGTCAGAAAGGAACGAAAAAGATTCTGTTGTCATAAGAGTGCTTTGAACATTTTTTATTATACACTGTGGTGATATAGCTAGCTTGGAAAGTAATCTTTCAAACCATCAGTAGAGGAAGGAAGGGCTGTTGAAATTTGAAAAGATAAAAATAGCAAGAAAGTTAAAACTGCAACTGATTCTAACTTGATGCTTTCAACAGCTTCCTTTTCAGTTTTAGTAGCTTACCAGTACAGGGAGGAAAAGACAAAGAACTGCAAATAATAAAGACTATATCTACAAACAGAATGAAAAGAAAACCAGAAACTAACCAACAAACAAAAAAATCATTCAAATGCCTGACCTGGTTTTCAGCACTATCCCTTCACCCATGGCCTTTACAAATAATCATAAAATATATAAAACAAGAGGCACCTGTATTATTCTGAAGGTTTATAGTTGATGGCTTTCTAGTGATTTTCCTAGCTAAATTGTGATGGCACCATAGACTTATTTATAGAAAGATGACATTGAGAGATTTTAGGATAGAGTAACTATCATGTAGCTCTTAGAAACAAAGCCGTTGTAATCTGATAGCCTGGAATCAAACATGAATTCATAGATATTTAATTATATAAGCTACTTAATCTTCCAAAGCAATGTTTTCGTGACTCCATTTGTAAATTTGTTACTACTGGCACCCATTTTATGGAACTGTCATGAAGCTAATATACATAAAGTCCTTGAAATAGGGTTGTTGTAGCTTTCATATGGTTTGAGTGCTTCTTGCATAGGTTATATGCTGATTACTTGGTCCCAGGTGTGGGGACAGTGAGAGATGGTGGAAGTTTTAAGGGGTGGGGCCCAGTGGATGGTGGTTCAAGTCCTGGAGGCTCTGCCTCAGAAGGGATTAAAGCTGAAGTGGGTCATTTCCCCTGACAATCGGTTGTTAAGGGAGTTTGGGTTCCTCTGCTTGCTCTGTTTCTAGCTTCTTCCTGTTCCTTTCTGCAGAAAACTATTTCTCTTTCTTCTCTGTAATGTTGTAACACAGGGAGAGGGGCCATCACCAGGACACAGGCACCATGCCCTTGAATTTCCAGAACAGTTACCTAAATAAAACTCTTTATTTTATATAATATGTAGCTTCAGTTGTTTTATTCTACCAATGCAATCCAGAATAAGGGACCACTAAATAATTTGCTTTGAAAAATTATTACCTATAATACAGCTCATCTTTTCCTAATGATATTCTCTCACAACTTATCACATAAAAATCCATTTGAACTTTTGCCTTATGAAACTTAAAGAGAGACAAAGGAACGTAAGGGAGTGCATAAAGGAAAAAAAAGGTATGTTCATTCATCCATTCGGTCAATTTGCACTGAGTATCTACTGTGGAGGAAACACTGCAGGAGACAGGTTACAAAGTTGGATAAATCATTGCCGCTCTTTCTCAGCACACTGAATGCAGTGATGTTAAGACTAGCATGGTATAAAGTTTAACAAAGCTTGGGAAAAGCAGAGATGAAGATATCCTTCAGCATAAATATTCAATCCTGAAAGATGGATGTGAATTTATTCAAGCAGCAAGAGGAGACTATTCAATACAACCACAGTTTGGAGTTACATGTAGCACAGTGCAGACAGAGGTCTACAAGAGTTACAAGGGTCTACCCTGTAAACTTTTAACACAGGAATGTTAATATATAAGGAATGTATTCTGTTTTGAAAGCAACTACCAGATGGTGGGATGTCTTGAACAACAGAGTTGACAAAATGTATCAAAGACCTAGGAATTGGACTAGAGCGTTTGAAAGTCCTAAAACACAATATAGGACCAACACTCCAACATATAGGAATGAGCAATGACTTCCTTGATAGGACTCCTAAAATTTAGGAAACAGCAAATTAATAAATGGGGTAGCATCAAATTAAAAAGCTTTTGTACAGCAAAGAAAATAAGAACATGGAGAAATAATCTATAGAATGGGAGAAAATATTTGCTAGTTAGTCTTCTGATTGTTAAAAATCAGAATATATAAAGAACTCAAAAACTTTAACATTATAAAAACAAATAACCCAGTTAACCAATGGACAAATTAAATAAACAGGCAATTGTCAATAGAAATGTCAAAAAATAGTGCACAATATTTTTAGCAATTAAAGAAATGCAAATCAAAACATAAAACTGTGGCTATTTCATTTCACTCCAATTAGAATGGCATATATAATACAAATAGTAATAAATTCTGGAGAGAATGTATTGATAAAGGAACACTTTTACACTGTTGATAGGATTACAAATTGATACAGCCACTATAAAAGCCAGTATGGAGGTTCCTTAAAATACTAGTAATATAACCATTATATGAACCAGCTATACCATTTCTCAGTATTGATCTTTTTTTTTTCAAAGAGAGAGAGGAGAGTAAGAATGAGAGAGAGAGGAAAAGAGAACGAGGGACAATCAATTTTATTTAGACTTCTTTTTCATCTTGTTTTTGTTTTCCCAACACTTGGTTGTATATGTTATTCTGGGGTTTGAACCCAGGTCATAAAGCAAGCCAGGCAAGTGCTCTACCTCTTAGCCACTGCTCCAGTCCCCTAAGTATTTATCTTAAAGAATTAAAGTCATTATATGATATCAATACATGCATACCCAAGTTTACAGCAGCACAGTTCACAATAGCCAAATTATGGAATCAGTCCAGGTTATCTAGCAATGAACCAATGGATAAAGAAAACATGTACATACATAATGGAGTTTTATTCAGCCATGAAGAAGAATAAAACTATGTCATTTTCAGGAAAATGGATGGAACTTGAAAGCATTGCGTTGAGCAAAATAAGCCAAATTCAGTAAGTTGAGGGTCATATGTTTTCCCTTTTATGTGAAGCTACAGAGAAAAAGGTAAAGAAAGGTGGGGAAACCATCTCATAAGAATCAAAAGGAGAGAAATTGAATAAAGGAGAGAGACTGGGGGTAAGAAGGAAGAGGGGAGGAAAGGGGAAAAACTAGTAATGATATTGATGAAATTACATTGTGTGCATGTACAAATAAATATTTAAAAACAAATCAAATGACAATAGAATTATAATGCACTGATAAAAATGGGGGGAAATAACAGGGTTAGGTTTTAGACTATATGATAGAGGCAATAAAGTATTATGGGAAGACTTCAATGAAGGGACAGAAATAATAAGACTTTTCCTATCTAAAACATCATTCTGGAAGCACAGAAAATTTGTATTGGAGGAGAGTTAGGGCACCACATCTGTGGCAGTAATCAAGGTGAAGCTCTAACTCAGAAAAAGGTAATGGCAATAGAATTGGGGAGGAGGAAAAGGAATCAAGAAACATTTAGAAAGTGGAATTGGCAGGGTTGGAGTGTTTGGGTCAAGGGGGAGAGATAATCACTAATTAGTTCCAAATATCTGCTTCAGGACACAGGTTAGAGTATAGGGTTGGAAGAAGATAGGAACATCCAGCAATAAGCCATTAAGTGTTTGGCAGCATTAGCTAATTGTGAATCATTGAACAGCTATTAGGGAAACATTTTATCATATCCTCACCTGTAAAGCTTTTAATTTTTTGGAAAATCTAAAAGTTGTATGCTCTGGTTTTTAAAATTCTTGGTATATGAATGCACATATGTACACAGATACTTGTGTGCATATGTTTGTGTGTATAGACATATATACAGGTTCATAGATGTAGATATATAGATACACATAAGGATAAATTTAATTAACTCTTTATATATTTAATTAGGTTTTTCTCATTCTTAAGGAAATTTCCAAGTAAAAATGTGATCTTTCCTATAATTTAGAGGGAAAAGAGGATAAGAAAACAGTCAGAGGTTTAAGTCTCTTGTTGAACTTAGCCTTCAGCAAACAGCAAACCACACAAGGTACAAATTTATCCACGGCACAGCTACTCAATTGAGTGCAGTGTCTAGATATAGCTAGAGCATTTCACATAAATTGAAATAAAAGCAAAGATACTAATAAAACGATACTTAAACATGGAAATGTGGTAAAAACACATGGGAAGTGAGAGCTACATCTGGGGCAAAGAATAATAAAAAATATACATAAATGGAACTTAAAATGCACTTTGAGGGACTAAAGTTAGAAACATCCTTTTCCTTGAGAAGTCTAGTACTAAAGAACATGGCATATATTTTTAAGGCAACATCAATATTATTTATTAAAATAAGAATTTTTATGGGACATTGGTGAAGTATATGGAAATGGAAGATTAATGTGCAGTCCCAATTTTCAGTAGCTTATCACTTTGGCAGAGCATTTAATTTCAAATGGAATTTGGCATGCATTTACTCTCTGTCAGGCTTCACTCCTTGCCAAGTTCGACAACCATCCAGTTCAGCTGTTTTGAAAGGCTAATGATAATGCCAAAGTAAAGCCTTTTCTTTTTTTTTTTTGCATTCAATTCCACAACACTTTCAGCATAAAAGTAAAAAATGAGTAAATGAGTGTTTATTGTCAGGGTCCTTAATTAATATAAAACAATCCAAACAAAGAACAGAAATGCAAAGTGATTCAGTGAGCACAGTAATGGACTGAGGACTCCATAAAGTAATTCCAGCTCTGCTGCCACTTCACTTTCACTATGTAAAACAGGAAAAGTAACTTAGCATCTTTGCGACTTAGCTTATTCAACAGTAAAATTAGGAGATTAATATAAACTTGCGTACTCATAATAATGAAAATGACAATAAAGCAGTTTTCAAACTTAAACACAGAACTTCTCTTTGCAATATCCTTGTATTACAGGATTCTTGTTATTCTTGGTGTTGTTTTATGGGGATGAATAAATCTTGACATTCAATGATGATCTGCCTAAAATTGTACAAAAAGCTAATGTCTATTAATACATAAACTGCATCCTGGGAATTATTAGGTTCCTTGGAAAGCTAAGTTTATTCTTTTGAGTCACTAGATATCCTTTAGTAATTTAGTGACTCAGTTCACTATTTTGTAAATTACTGCTTCATTATATGAAACAACACCCTGGTGGCTTGAAAAAGTTATTACAGTCTACTGCAAAAAACATTAAGTTTTCATTATGAGATAGTTTAATGAATCAAGAAAAAAAAACCTTAATAGGTCAGTGAAAATTATGGAGGACCTTTTCATATGTAATGAACCAAATTGTTATTTTCTAGGTAATATTTAGAATTAAGAAACTCTTTTAAATGTCACAGTTGATTGAATGATAGATTGATTTGCCCCTTAGGACACCTCAAAACACCACATTGACATAATCAGTTTAAATTTCCACAGATAAAATAAATTTGATTCCTTAGATTGAACAAGTGACTGAATCCAACAAATTCCCATTTGCTCATGTCTGGATTACCCAGGGTCAAATCCCATAGAAAAATAAATAAATAGAATTTCTTTAATCATATAATTAGCTACAAATGTCTATATATTCACTAATATGTGTGAATATTCAGACTATCACATATATTACATATCATGTACATTATATTATGTGCATTTGTTTATATATGTATATATATTTAATATTGTTTTAAACTTGCACCATGAGTAATTACTTCCATTGACCACATTGGAAGATGTTTGATCATAAAAACAAAAGGAGATTCATGTCATCTACTATACTTAACTTCATTCTTCAAGATATATATTTTGTTTCCTCAGAAATTGTGTTGTGATTATCAGCTTGCTATAGAAAAAGTTTAGAATATTAGAATTTGAAGAGTGGCACTCAAATAGAAGTTTGCATGATAATATAAACATATTGAACTATACTATTCAGCATATTTTAATGTAAGTAAAAGTATATATTTTGTCATAAGACCTGAATCAAATGCCTTACTTGATTTTTGGCTAAAATCTGTCAGCCAAAACCTATTGGCTCCTGATGAAACATTCAATAATTTCTAGAATGAGAATAATTATCCAGACACTATTATCAGACTAACATATCAAATTATCAATAAATTTTATCATTAATTTTAGAACTACAGGCAACAAATGAGTGGAAATCTTGATGTTTCCTAAAATAACTGAGGAG
This sequence comes from Aplodontia rufa, assembly GCA_004027875.1. NCBI lineage: Eukaryota > Metazoa > Chordata > Mammalia > Rodentia > Aplodontiidae > Aplodontia > Aplodontia rufa. Next base: position 19,042 of record PVKS010015112.1, on the reverse strand, counting down.
GGGAGAGAGGATGAATGAATGACTCTCTCAGTCTATGTTACACTGTTATCAGGTCACCTCCACATTTATGATTGGTTTTAAACATTGAATTTCCATGACCAACTTCATTTGAATAAGTGACTTATGGTTTAATAGTTTAAAAGACTACTTCAATCCAAAATATTCTATGTATTACCTATTGTGTCTAATAATATTAAATTTAAAGATCTATGTTTAATTTTATCAGGTGGCGATATTTTTGCTAGAAACTTGTGAAAATGTGATGTTTTCAATCCTTAGTAGGTAGAGATGCCTGTTTAAAATATGTTTCCCGGTTGAGTTCAGTTGATAGTTTATGATTCAACTCTGAGGGAAATGGTGTGACATTAATATATAACTTCTTGCCATGCAGTTGATAAACTCAGTCTCAGCTTTGGTGTTTCCAATGCAAAAACCAAGTCCTTCTCATGTTAGCTCATGTTGATGAACCAGGTATTCTTCCTCAAGCCAAGCACATCCTTCACTGCTGCATTTCTTACACAGAGTTCAATACTTACATGCACATCTGCACTTATATTCATTTCCTTTCTCCTCAAAATATAGTGAGTAATCTAGCCCAACTTATTCAGTAGGCACATGATGTTGTTGCTCTTTTATCATTCCACATATTTACACATTCACTTAAATATAATTCCTATTAGCATCCTGAAAACAAAAAAACTATATATTATTCAGTGTCCATGTGCACAGAAGATTTTAGATAAATGCCAATATTACATACATCAATTCCTCTGAAAGTAACATTAAATACCACAATCATAAAATTGTTAAGACTAGGGATTTTCACAATAATGTAAACAAAAGATGGACTATTTTATTTTTAGCATGAAATTATCAGTATGGAAAATAAAGCTAACACTAAACTTTAAATCATTTGAATATAACATTTAAGAAAATACATCACAGAAAGTATTAAGAATGCCTTATTATTAAAATTATATTTCGCATACTCTATGAACATATTAGTTTAAAACTCAAAATAAGGTGTCCCACTAGTACTTTTTGTTTATCTTCCAAAGAAAATGGTATAAAAAAAAATTTTAAGACCAGTTATGAAATTTAAATCACATAAAGGATCAGCTTTGCAGTTTCTCTTTTCTACAAGGAAGCTGACAATTTTTATACTTTAACCTATTGGACTCATTTTTTTATTTGAAAATATATATCCCATATTTTCAAGAAAGGTTATATAACAAATTTTTAAAAATATTTCTCAATTCCACTCCTACTAGACTAAGTACATGGGAGTTCATTAAACTATTCTATTTTGGCATGTATCTAAAATATTCTACAATAAATGTAGCATCAACTTGGAAAAATACCTACAATCTTCTAGAATAAATCCATATTGATTACTCCCTGCTTTGATTATAATCTTCAAGCTCAGAAGGCTTTTAGCCTGAATGTCCTTTATGAAGGAAATTAGATATAACCTTCCTGATTTCTCCTCCATGCTCATAGAACAACTGAGTTTGGACTCCTGGAATATAATGTTAAGGATGCCTTAAGAAATGCTTCAGTTATTAGCTTATTTCCATCACCACTTGCCAAATCCTGCCTTTGTTCTTCTATATTTTCTTTTTCATCTTCTTCATGACTCTTCCCCACTGGGAAAAAATATATATATTGGTACTTAGTTCTAGGAGAAACTATACTTACTTTTGCTACCTATTTATCAATTTTTTATGTCATTATCATTCTTCAAACACATATCTACATCTCCAATAATACTCCCATAGTTATTGGAAGGTGGAGGGTTGGAAGTTGGCATTGTTATTTATGCTTACTGGAGACTGAAAAAAGAACTGGTTTTGTTTTTATTTCACTTGTAGTATATTAACATAATAATAGAGAATGTCTCCAGTTTATCCATAGATGGTCACAGTAGAAAAATTTAAAAATAAAGATATACAGCTGGAGAACTTATTAATAGAGAAAAAAGACAAAAGCAAGAGTACATTTGTTATTAACACTGGATATCCCTCTGTTATTTAATAATAATAAAGTTACAAAGCAGAAAATGAATTGACAGCCACAGAAGCAGATTAGGTGGAATATATGATGTTGTCTAATATAATAAAAAAAGGAAAAAAGGAATATTGGTTTGATGACTTATTCTACCTTATTTCAGAGAAAATTCAACATTGTAGATATGATTAGCAAAGGCAGGCACTTGTTACGTAAAGAACACATATAAAAAGCTTCAGGGGCTGGAGCGGTGGCTCAGCTGTTTCCGAGCTTGCCTGGCGAGCATGAGGACTGGAGTTTAAACCCCAGCACCACGTACACAACTGAGTGTTGGAGCAATGAAGGCCAAGGGAAAAACTAAATAAAGTTGATTCTCTCTTTCTCTGTCTCTTTCACTGTCCCTTTCTCTTTAAAAAACAAAAAACAAAAAAACTTGAAACTCCTTGTATACATGTGGAAATTGTCACTCTGTGCTCCATAAATATGTATTATTTGTACTTGTCACTTTTCCTAGACTATAGTCTAAGTCTAGTCATACATTAATATGGTTTTGCCACTGTTACCTGTTAGCATCCATATGCTACATTTGACTCACTTTTAAGAAATACAAGAGTCTTCCCCCTACATAGCTTCTTGTTTATCAAGTTGTTTTTTAATCTTGTTTTGTGTTGAGTTTTTAACGAATTTCTATAATAGAAAATACTTTATTGAGCTTGCTCATAAAATCCAGGTGTAGAGCATGTCTACAGCCAACAGCACTCCACTCACACACCAGGACAAGATGTTGGTACCCCATGGATGCTCCCTTCTGCCCTACCTAGCACAGTCTGAGGAAAGTTTGTCTGAGACATGAGTCCTGGAGGTGACGTCAGGATACAAGATCGTCCACAATATGCTAATATATTTCTTTTTTCTTTTATAGATGATTTTCCCGAAAGTGAAAACTGATAATTAGGTAGGCAAATTATCACATAGAGAAATTTAAAAAGAAACAAAATCAGTGGCCTTAACATATACTGTTCTAGTTTTAAATATTAGACCAGAAAAAATATTGATCTTGAGGATAAATGTTAAAGATATACAACATTTTTCAAGCATTTTGGAACTGTTCAAAGTAAAATATATCAAGTTAAGTAACAGTTACACAATTAAAGGAAAAAATAAAATCAGCATAGCATAAATTACAGTGAAAACATAACCATATTAATGAAAAATAAGCTAAATATTAGTTGCTAATCTAAAAATGAAGCATTTTTGCATGGTTTTATGATTCTTTCTATTCCAAGAATGGAGTCAGCACCCCAAAACTATTCAGAAGCCCTTAAACAAATCTTTTAGATTCTCAGCATTTATATTTTGGACTCAGTGTATTGCTTCAAGGCTTTAGTGTTTATCTCTTAATCCTTTATTGTTTAATAATCTTTATTCACAGATGGTGACATGCAAATTATATTTTCCCAATGTAAACAGCACTGGGAATGCAGATTTAAACCTGAATAAATCAGATTTGTGTTAGGTGGCAATGAAAGGAAAGAAAAGGACACATGGGGATGCCAAACAAACTTCTTGTTTCATTCCACTCCCTATGGCCTTTTGATGCCTAAGCAGGTGGGGAGTCTTCCAACAGATTGTATCTCAGTATTAACTCAGTCACATCAACTGTTTTGATCAAATTCAGAGTGAGTACTTGTCAGTTCACATAATTATGTTAAGATGTCTACCCTGAGCAAAAACAAACAAACAAACAAAAACAACTGACTGAACTTTGGCACAGCCACATGTTGTATTCAACAAATCCCCTTTTACAGTCAGCTCCTTTCCACTTCCAGGTGACAGGTGACAGTGACTCCCTTCCCAAATTAATCTGGAATTCGTCCACCTGAGTTAAAGTACAGCCAAAGAAATCTATTCTCATTAATACAGTGGTCATATCCAAATTATGCTTGTAGTGAAGAGTTAGGATGCTAAGGACCTATTTTAAAAACTAGAAGATATGAAAAAGGTTTAGCAGGTTCTAAAAACCAATGCTACTATATTAAAATAAAATCCCTATTAAAGCAGCTACTGTGTAAATATTCTAAACAGTATTGAAAAAGAATAGACTTGGCACTTCAACCACATTTTTACTCAATAGACTCTTTCAAATATGGTTTAGACTTAATGAGCATTGGCAGGTGATTTTAAAGCTGATTTGGACTCATGTTATGAGTCAGAAGCAAAAAACTATTTCTCCCTTTAATATCCCAGACATATCTTCAGCATGATAATTATGGTACTTTTCCTCCATGTTAATTTCAGTGTTCAAGGAACAAAGGGTGAATATAATCAGAGAAAGGTTCAGATAAAATGTATGGTGAAGATACTCCAGTTGGCTATGTGTTAAAGAGCTTATTTACTCTAGAATTGGCAGATGAAAAACCAGCAAAATATCAGCAATACAGCCTGAACAATATGAGTTAAGCTGGAGCTATGCAGGATAATACCACCAGGTATGATGACTCAGTCATTAGACTATTTCCACGAGAAAGTAGACTAGAATTGCTCAGGTGTACCACTGCTGTGATCGAAACAGGTAATTATAACCAGACAATCAGAGTATCAGAAGCCATAGAACAAATATGCACACAAAAATTAGAGGGAAATGTGATTTAATATCAAATCAACATTCAAAACCATGATGCTAAAACTTGCCTTCAAATGAATACTTTTATCTGGAGAAGGTGGTCATTTAAAACATACAAATTCTCAGACTTTACCATCATAGATTTTGATTAATTGCTTTAGGCTAGTTTGGGGTGTAGGGAATATTTAGTTTGTTTTTGAAGCTCTGAGATGATCTTGAATTATAGTCATGATAAAGAAGCACCTATCTAAGAGAAGACAGATAACACATGAAAGAAGCTGAAATTATTTGAAAAATGAATCCTTACTGAGAAATTTATTAGCTTTCTAAGCAACCCAGATTATTAATTTGAGGTCCCTAAAAAATTATATTTATTCTTTCTCATCTCTGAGAACCTTTCTTTCAGGTTTTCCCACTGGGGCATAAATGTGATGGGAAGCCCTTGTCAAACTTGGTATCAACTTAAGAACTGTTGACCAATGCCTGTAGCTTTTAAGTTCCTTAATAGATATACACCACCTTCCATTTAATCTCCATGCTCCATGGGCAATTTGCCATCTTGTCTCTTTTAGTACAGATTGATTTTGCTTATTCTTCAACACCATATAAAATTATGCAATGTACTATCTATGATTTCTGGCTTCTTTCACCAATCATCATGTTTTTAAAAGTCATCCTTGTGGCTGTATCATTCATTCTTTCCATAACTGTGTTCCATGATATACTGAGATTTATTTATTCATTCTCTTATGGATAAATCTTGAATAGTTATAGGTTTTAGCTATTATGAGTGAACTTGGTGTAGACATTCTTCAATGAGTCATTTTGGGTACATATATTCAAATTTCTTTTGAATAAAATAAAACAGAGTGAAATTGCTGAGGATAAGGAACTCATAGGTGTTTATTTACTCAGGTGATTATCTAACTATGTAAGAAATTGCCAGATACCTTATTCTAGGTAGAAAATGTGTCCATAGCAGTTTACCATTTTGTGCCTTGAAGAATGGTAAAGTGCTCCAGTTGCTCCCCATCATCACCAACATTTGATGGCATTGGTTTTTTTAATCTTAGTCATTCAAGTCAGTGAAAATAGAAGCTTTAATTTGCTTTTCCCTGATTGTACAATCAGTGATTTAGAGCAGAGGTTGTGAAATATACTTCATGGTTCAGTGAGTATCAGCATTATTAGAAAACTATTAGAAATGAAAAATTGGTACCCTACCCCAGGCTTAATAAATCAGATACCCTGGCATTGGAGTAGATATTTGTTTTCATAAACCTCTAGGTTACTGGGATCCTTGATTAAATGAATTTGTATGCTGTAAGTGATTTGTTTTTGGTTTCCCAAATTCTGCAGCAAAAACAAAAAAAAGTAAGTAAAATCAAGTATTCTAATTTGTAGTTACCAGGATTATTTTACACAGTCAAAAAAAAAACCAGTTGTTCTTATACATATAATTTTCTAGGCTATTCAAACAACTTACCAAAGTCTATATCTTCATCCAGTAGATTTTACCACATTTTTACTTCCCTTTTTATTTTTTCTCAAATGAATTTATCAGCATGCTGTTCTCATAAAGGATCTTAGATTTGTATTATAGATTAAATGTGTGATGACTCATCGATTAGTTATTTGGTAAACAATAAATTTCATTACATGGTTTACCTGACTTCTATATTTTATAGTTTCATCCCAAAATTATTTCTCTTCTTGATAGGACACATTTTCTACCTAGAATAAGTTTTTAAGAGTGTCTTTCAGTGACAGACCTGAGTCTACGTATGACTGAAAATAATTTTCACATTCCCATTTAAATTATCTCACTGTGAATTCTGTTCCCTTAGAAAAGATTTACTAATAAATTAAAAAAAGAAAAGATTTACTATTATCCCTACATGTCTTTTAGAATATTCCATTTGTCACTATTGTTTTAAATTTCACAACAACATGGATCTTTTTTTAAGTAACCTAAATTTCTGCTATGAATCCTTGAAGTTGAATGTATCACCTTGTCATTTCTGTGAAATACTTATATATTATTTATTCAAATATTTACTCATATTAACTTTTCCACTCTCTTGAGGAACCTATGAGCATTTACTATCCTATTGCTGTCCTCCTTATGTTTAAACTTTTATATTTCCTCACTGTATCTGTGTGTGTATGTGTGTGTGTGTGTGTGGTGTGTGTATGGTGTGGTGTGGGGGGTGTGTGTGTGGTGTGTATGTGTGGTGTGTGTGTGGTGTGGTGTGGTGTGTGTGTGTGTGTGTGGTGTGTGTGTGTGTGTGTGTGTGGTGTGGTGTGGTGTGGGGTGTGTGTGTGTGTGTGTGTGTGTGTGTGTGTATTTTGGTGGGGACTGAACCCAGGGCCTCATGGACGCTAGTGCTGTACCATGACCTACACCCCTATCCTCCTATATATCTTTTTGATAACTTCCTGGGGAGCACATTACCTTGCTCTCTATGTTCACTGATTTATTCTTCAGCTGTGTGTATATGTTTTCTGTCAATGCATTGATTTTCTTATTTCAACTATTACATTTTTAATTCCCCGATTATCCTTTGGGTTTTCTTTTAGAAGTGTGTTTCTTTTTTTTCACATTGCTATCATTCACACTTACCTTAGAAAATAATTTCTATGCACATCTCAATATCATTCTAATTAGTCTAATTAGTCTTTTAAAAATTTTTATTCTGTTGTCATTTTCCCAATGGTTTTACTCCTCAGAAACCTTATTATTTTCTCCTAAAATATCAGATACCCTTGATAGTAAAACATACATGTGTTACAAATGAGTACCATAGCTAAAAGAAGTGGGTAGAAAGGAAAAAAATGTGATATTGGCATGAAATAAAGAGCAAATCTCAGCGTGAAGAGCCTCTGGAGGTGCTCAACAGAGCCCAGATTATACAGTCATAGGAGAGTAAAGGGGGAATGATAATACCACGCAGTTGGCCTGATGTATGCTCCATTCCCTAATACCAGCAACCTGCTTCTAGCTGATACTAATGTTTATTAATCCCACTCTGCAGTTATGTTCTGATGATGATCTGTCCAGGGAAATACGCGTATGTTGGCATGGTAGTGGGGGAGTGAGGGTAGCTTAGCCAGAAACTGCCAAACATGTATCGACAGTCATAGGACTATTAATTAATTAATTAAACTGAGGGTTTCACACAGGAGTGCTTTATCACTGAGCCCCATCCCCATCCATTTTTTAAACCCAGGTCTCATTAAGTCGCTGAGGCTGGCCCAGAACTTGGGATTCTCCCATCTCAGCCTCCTGAATCAGGCATGCATCACTGCTCCTGCCCCTGGCTACATAATTTGCAAGGCTGAGTGATAAATAAAATGTGGGGCACCTTGTACAGAAGACTAAGAATTTCAAGACAGGACCAACAGACTATTGAAACAAGTGTAAGGACCTTCTACACAAGGAACCCTATGACGCTGCAAAGCCTGCACATCCATAATGTGGACCCTGTTCTTACATCATCCATCTGGGAACCCACTCTTCCTATTTTGGAATATAAATTTTTCATGCACTTACAGTCATTTCTTCACATGTTTCAATTTCTAACAAGAAATGGGAAAAAAAAACTAAAACAAAAACTAACAAGTTTCTATTATTTATTAACTTCCTATGTACTCCCTGAATTAGGTTCAACACAGACTTCTGGCCTGAAATAGTTTTTGATCCTGTTTGCCTCACGAATTCTGGTTAATTTTGACCCATTTTTCAAGTAGTCATTCATCTATAGGCTGCCATCCCAGCACTATATGGACAGAAATGCGTTAGCTATACTGTTTCTCATAAAGTGAACTAAGCTTATCCAACTTTGTAGCTATTGTACAAGATATACTCATGTATGTGGACCTTTACAAAACTAAGCATTAAAATGAAAGTAGTGTTTATCCCTTACTCCTGAAAATTCTGTGGAACATGTCTATCAATTACTGAACTATAGATTTAATAACAGCTTCTAGGGAGACAAAACACTTCATTTTGATTTTCAATGATTAACAATTGCATACTTTTAAAGCATACGATTATATATTACTTTCTCCCTTTTACACTTTTGTGGAAGTTTAAACCTAAGACATTTTAGCATTTTAGAAGCTAAGAATTCAATGAAGACATTTGTGGTTTTGCACTGCATAATTTTGACAAGCAATTCTTTATAATAAATTATATGCATGATATCAAAAGTTTGACTGCTTTAGCGCTGGCTGCATAGTTTTGAGGCATAAAAAACACAGGATTTTTATCTGACCTTCCTATTTGAGTAAAATTATAGTTTTGAGCTTTTTTCTTTAATTTGATTACTTTGTTAAAAACATTAAATGGTTCCCAACATAGTAAGAAATGTTCCTTTTCTCTGCACAAGTTCTGTCTCAATTGGGAAATGAAAGAAAATATTCAAAAAATGGAGACAAAAATAACATTTTACACTGAAAAAAAGTTAGAGCATATAACTTTTTCTGAGCAAGTTATCCACCTGAATCTAGAATCCCATATAACTTTCTCTGAGCAAGAGATCCACCTTGAATCTAGTATCCTAGATTTGTACAAATCTGCTGACACATCATTAGGCAAACCCTGACATGGGAATATTAGTTATCTAATACAATGTTAACAACATTACCTTCAAAATTTGTAACCTATGTACTCTGTTGCTGAGATTATAAATCTGCATTGCAATTTTGGAAAACAATATGGAGGTCACAAAAACTAAAAATAGCATTATCACACATTCCAGAAATCCTACTTCTAGGTATACACAATTATTCAAAGTAGGGACTGGAGTGGTAGCTCAGCGATTATGGCACTTGCCCAGCATGTGTGAGTACAAGGGTTCAAACTCCAGCACCCATGTACACAACTAGGTGTAAGAGCAACAAAGGCAATGTGAAAAACTCCAGAAAAATTGATTCTCTCTCTCTCTCTCACTGTCCTTCTCTCTTTAAAAAAAAAACACACTAAAGGAATTGAAATAGGTATGTTGAAGAATGGTTGCTTCTGTGTTAGTCAGCTTTATGTTGCTGTGATAAAATATCTGAGATAAATTAAATCAGGGGAGACTTATTTTGGTTCAGTTTCAGTCCATGGACATTTGACTCCATTACCTGTGGGCCCATGGTGAGGAAGAACAACATGGTGAGAAGCAGTGATAAAGCAAAAAGTCTCACTTCATGATGGCCGGGAAGCACAAAAGCAAAGAGAGAGACCACGCAAGAGAGAGCAACAGCTAAAACGAGAGGAAGTATCTGGGGACAACATTTGCCCTTGAAAGGCAAGGCTCCAGTGACCTACTTCATTCAATTGACTCACCTCTTAAAGAGTCTACCATCTCCTATCAATGAAGTAAACCACTGATGAGGTTATAGACCTTATGATCCAATCACTTTCCAAAAGCCCCATATCACTGAACACGATTGTGTTGGGAACCTATAACACCTAACCCATGAGAGCCTTTTAAGTTCATTGCAGCATTATTCACAGTAGCCATGATTTCGAAATAACCTAAGTATTTAACACACACAAAAAAAATGTAATACTCTTTTAGTCTTAAAAAAAGCAATAAAAGCTGGGGACAGTGGTGCACACCTGTAATCCCAGCAACTCAGGAGAATGAGGCAGAAGAATCATAAGTTTAAACCTAGCCTCAGCAACTTCACCATCTGTTGGCTGGAGCAGTAGCTCAGTGGTTACAGCACTTGCTCGGCATGCGCAAGTACATGGGTTCAAACCCCAGTACCCACGTACACAACTAAGTGTCAGAGCAACGAAAGCCATGTGAAAAACTAAATAAAAATTGATTCTCTCTGTCTCTCTCTTTCTCTCTCTCTCTCTCTGTCCTTCTCTCTTTAAAAAAAAAAACTTCACCATTTGTGACTACATGTATAAATCTGGAGGTCTTAAGATAAGTCAAATAAGCTACATACACAAAAACACAAACATCACATGCTTACACTTACATGTAGAATCTAGAAATTCAACCTCACAGAAGTAGAGAGGTAAATGACAGTAACCGGAGGCTGCATAGGGCTGGAGGAAAGGTAGGCCAGGGGAAAAAAAAAAACGTTGGTCAAAGGTTTCAAAGATTCATTTAGACATGAGGACAGGTTCTGGTGATCTATCCATTGTGCAGAAAGGTAACTTCTATGGTTTGAATCTTAAATCTTCCCCAAAGGCCCATGTGTTGAGGGATTGGTCCCCAGCCTGTGGAATGATTGGGAAATGGTGGAACCTTTACAAGTTGGGGGTTCTAATTGAAAAAAATACATAATTGGGTCATGTCCTTGAAGGGAACATTGTGATCCTAGTGTTTTCCTGTCTCTCTCAGCTTACTGGTTGCCATGAGATGAGCAACTCTTCCGCTGCATGCTCCTATCATAAGGTACTGGATCAGTAGAGGCCCAAAGGCAGTAGGGCCAGATGCCCATGTACTGAAGCCTCTGATACCATGAGTCAGAACTAAACTTCCCTATTTATAAATTGATGAACCTCAGGTATTTTATCACAGTAACTGAAAGCTATTTTTTGATGTTCCTATCACAAAGAAATGATAAGTTTGTGAGGTGATGGATATGTTAACTAACCAGACCTACTCATACATTGCATACATGAGTTGAAGCAACAGTACATAACACTGTACCCCACAAATACACAAAATTATTATCTGTTGATAAAAATTTAAAAGAGCATTTAGAGATAACAAATATGAAAAATTAATACAGAATTCTTCCATCCTCACTACATTTAAAAGCAAGCCAAACCTTTTCCCAAAAGAAGTTCCCCAAGCAAAATTAAGTTCCTATATTCTAGTACTTAGCATTGCCAAAGACCATGGCAGAGTCTTAGTAGTCTCTGAAGAAAAGAGGTTTCAGAACATAAAATATCAGATCAATCCTCTCCAATATGTTTTCTGACTATGATGCTTATGAACTTGAATTCAACTGAGAGGAAATATCCTAGCAGAATTTTAATTTTGCCTATGTGCAATAACCTTTTCTGGGAGAAATTCTAATTTTGCATCTTTCTTTCTAAGCAAATGAATGTTGCTGACTTCTTGCAAAGTTTAAAAATACAATGACAGCCCTTGTCATCCATTCTTAGATCAGATTCCCTATATGCAGAGCCTGAGATGTGGGTTCTTGTTCCAATTATTTATGGAGAATGTGCTTTCTGCAAGGGCATGGGGCAAGCAGAATACATTAGGGGTTGAAGCTAGGCATATCTGTGTAGTCAGCCCAAGTCTAACCTTAGCTTGATCCAGTGAGACACTCTGGTGTGTGGTGGTTCATGAGCTGTTGGAGCAGATACTGTCAATATCAAGAGGACATTGGATGGAACACCAAAAGCATCTATTAAAATTAGTAAGTGCAAGTTAGAAGCTTGAAAGAGTGCTGTTTCTAGTGATTATTAATGCTATATTCTATAAACAACAGTTATCCTAGAAGTAGTAATAATTTTGATACTGCAAATTTGATAGCAATTTTGAATTCTATGTTCTATCAAATAAAGATTCATGAGTAGAAAATTAATGAATCCAGAATACATCTCTTCCATTGGAAGATAATTTCAATGTAGCTATAACTTTATAGGATAAATTGACAGAACTAGCTGCTGGTTCAGGTTTGAAGGCGAATTTTTTAAAGTCTAGCGTCATTTGCTCCTTTTTGAAAAGAAACTTAAAAAGAATATCCTGAGCTTGCTGAAATTGCTTTAAAATTTCTTCTTACATTCTTATCAACATTTATGTAAGACTGGTTTCTGCACTTTGTTGACAGCATGAAAGAGAAAGAAAAAAAAAATTCCCTGAAAAACCATTGTAATTATTACTATCCCCAGGAAACAGATCCAGCCTACTTAAATTAGGAAGGTTAACAAGTAAAAAAGGAAGTTTATCTAAAGCTTTTAAATATTTGTTATGATAGTGCTTATATTAGTCAGGTTGGAGGGGGGAGGGAGGGAGGGAGGGAGGAGAGATGATAGATAAGAAGATAGAAGGGGGGGGTTATTAGGAAAATTAGTTCTAATAGTTATGGAAGCTGAGAAGGCCCATGACAGGCTTTCTGTAAATTAGAGACCCTAGGATGACTGAGAATCCAAAAGCCTCAGAAGCCAAGAAGTTGATCATATAATTATCAGTCTAAGACTGAAGGCCTGAGAACCCAGGATGCTCTTAGCATAAGAGCTGGATTCCAAAGTCCCTGAAGCTCTGACGTTCAAGGCCAGGGGAAAAAGCGTGTCCCAGCAACAACATTAAGAGAGCAGAAATTATCTTTCCTTGGCATTCAAGGTCTTATTCAATTGCATTGTGCCCATCCACAATGAGTGTGGGTCTTTACCAATCTGTCCACCAATTCAACATGCCAATAAACACCCTCAAATACATACCCTTAAGTAATGCTTTACCAGTATTCCAGGTATTACTTAGTACAGTCAAGTTCACTCCCAAATCACAAATCCACACCTTGTGAACTTAACACCCATATACATCTTCTTTAAACCATACTTAACCCCCAAATGAAGATACTAACGAGGTAATTATTCCACCAACCATAATTCGACTGTCCCATGTACAGGAGAAAGTATGCTAATCCTTCCCCTCCCCAGAAGAGGAAAGAAGCCTGTGGGTGATGTTTACTCCCCTTATGATGCTCAGTAACATAAATACTGTCATGCAAAAATTCCTTCCACTTTCTCTTTCTTAAGCATATTCTTATGGCTTGGACATGAAGTATACCCCCAAAAGCTCCTGTGTTAATGCAGGAATGTTTGGAGGTAAAATGATTGCATTATGAGAGCTATAACTGAAATAGACAATTCTGATTTAAATAGAGTAATTAGTGGTGACTGTGGGCACCAGAGTGTGACTGGAGGAGGTGGGTCACAGGGGCCATGGATTGAGAGAGCAGTTCTTCCCTGTGGTCCCTTCTCCCTTTGCCTTTCTCTGATTCCTGACCACCAGGAGGTGAATTGCTTTCCTCTGTTCCGCCTTTCCATTGTGATATTCTGTCTCATCTTCAGCCTAGAGCAATGGACTCTCCCCACGATGGATCAAACCTTTGGAACTGTGAGCTAAAATAAGCTTTCTCTCCTCTAAGGTCCTGTCATGTATTTTGGTCATAGAAGTGAAAAGCTGACTAACACACATATTTTGTTCTGTAATTATTTTTTCTTGTCTGCTCTGTTTTACTCTTTCTACTAGGATATTTAAAGATATACGATCATAATTGACTCCTTATTACAGCTCATCTTCTTTCAGTGAAAACCCCTTTCTTTCCCCTGTTCCACTTTCTCATAACACAAGTTATATGTAGCTTTTCTTCCATGGTCCCAAAGTCACTTTCCTGATAGGATTACTAAATGACCTTTATTTAACCCAATTCAATGGTCTATTCTTGACCCTCATCTTACTGACCTTATACATCATTGATTTTTCCTTTTTTGGAGGAACATTTCCTACACAGGGATTTAAGAATTTCCAATTTTCCATTCTTCCTTCTAATTTATTGATAATTCCTTCTTAGATTTGTTCACAGGGATTATGCCTGCATCTTTCTAGTATTGGAGTGGCCCAGAGTTCTATCTTTGACCTTTAACTCCTCTCTAGCTGCAAATGATACATGAGAGAATTCATCTGGTACTACCAATTTATATACCTTCCACTTCCAGTTGTCTCCTAACTTTATATCACTGACACTGAAATTATCCATAAAATCAAAACTTCAACATATAACTATTTAATTAAAATCTCCATTTTTAATACCTTTTAAAAATCTTATTGGTGTGCAAACTGAACACTTAACTTCTCCAAATTTGCTCAACCTCAATTAAAGTTTCTCATTGCACTAAATGGTACCACAGTTTCAAAGAGTTTGGTAGTCATATGTGACATCTCTTTTATCTGACAACCCAGAGAAACATAGGTGGAAGCCAAGAAGACCACCTATCAGCCTGGATCATTAAAAACAACAGCAGGAATTCAAATAATACTTATGCAATCATTTAATCCTGGAAAATGTACAATCTAAATATTTATATCACTTGTAGGGTGGAAATATAGAAGAACCAAGACTGTGGTGTAGACAATGTGGGAGTAATTCTGGTTTATGAACAAATGCATATCATATTGTTACTTTACATGCATTTATGATTCTATAATAACTCAACTTGTTAATAAAAACATTAAAAAAAAACAGCAGGATTTTCCTACTTCCTTTTTCTCTTTTCCTGCTTGTCAAACAAGAAGAAATTGATACTGAGACCTTGGAGCATGACAGAGAAAACATTTGAGGGGAGGGTTTGAATAACTAATATGAAAAAATCTTTCCATAAGGACCACCCAATAAATAACAAACACATTAGACTCATATGAATCAGAAATGAGCTATGTAGGTTTAAGCCATTGAAATATTGGAATTGTTCACTATGACAGAGATCTGTCATTAAATACACAATAGCTCCTACTTAGAAAGATGATATAATTTATTATTTTTATTCATTTAGTGGTTGAGAAGCAGGGGTAAAGGTACTGAAAAAAATTTGCTCAGAACAGGTGAATGATATTATTATGTGAGATAATACTTAGTGAAAATTCACCAATGAAATGAAATGAAGTACAAAGCCTCTGAGCTTCAGGTCATCTCCTGAAAGAAGTGAGAGTAATATTATCTATTGGCTTTTAAGAGTTCCTTTTTAGAATTCATTACAAAGAGGGTAATGTCCACAAAAGAAGAGGCCCAATTTTAGAGAGAGATGGAAGGAAAAGGAAAAAGTCTACTAATCAAGGCACTGCAGTTTTAGAAAAATCCAACTACCCTGGGCCATAAATAGTAAGAGTTAAGACCAATAAAGAAAAAATAAAAAATAAAATAAAAGGGGGACTTTAGCACTTTAGCATCAAAAGCCCAAAAAAAGCTCTTAAACTAAACTAAGTGATTCACTTTAGTAGGAAAAATCTAATTAAGAATATTACCCAAGATCCTTGTACTATGCAGCCTCAAGGTTGCTATCATTAATCAGAAAGGAGGTGACCAGAGACAATAAAAGAAAAAGTCAAGCTTGGGAAATAATTTTAGGTGCAAATTTGTATTTACTGGTACATGGAACTGTCTGGAAGCAAATAGATAAAAAGCTTCCTAAGTTTTTGAGGAAATTGTATTGCCAAAGAAATTGCAATCGTGGTCTAAAAAGAGTCGATGAATGTTTGATGAGTCTTAAAACCCTCTGCTGAAGTAACCCCAGGGTATTTGATGAGCTTCTGACACAGAGCAGCTGCCATACCTATGTTTCCCCAAAGACGATGCATTCCTCCCATCAACCACTTTTGAAATGGCCATGGAGGATAATAGACAAGAAAGAGCTTTCTCAGGGATAGAAGAATGAACACTGAAAAATACTGTTTAAGTGGATTTTATCAGAGAACAAAACTAGGGTCAGCAGGATTTTTTTTTAAAGTCCAAGACAAGAGTCTTTCATAATTCAACCCAGAAGATTTTAATAACTGATTCATTTGGGAAAAAAAATCTGGGTCTGCTATTTTGGCCTTTCTAGGCCAATTTTGTTGCAATTGTCATGCTCTCATTTTATCATTATATACTGGGTATAGGAGGTACATCTAATTCTAAATAGCATGGCATTTCAGTTCACACCGCACATAACATCAAAATCAGATGATAAGAACTGCTCATCACTGGGCAGCATGGACTTCTCCATGAATGGGGCTGTTGGAGGAATTTTGAGTAACTTCACTTAGGCAGGATGTGGACATGCTCCACGTGAGGAGGAGAAACATTGATATTTGGTCCACATATTGACTTTATAGAGGCAGAGACTGCTAAATCTTGAACAATTTGTCTGGTTTTCTCCTAAACAACCAAGTAGATGTGTCTCTCAATTTTGTTTGTAATTAGAGCCCTAGAATGGAGTTTTCACCCAATGGAATAAACATGGAGGCAATATACACCTTTCTACAGTTGAATAAAAGGAAAGGAAGAGAAGGGAGGAGAAAGGGAAAGAAGGAAAGAAGGCATTCCTCCACTCTCTTTCCCTCTCAGGATCTGGAAGCAAAGATCCCCAAGCTCTGTGAAAGGGGGGAAATATGGAAGGTAGCTAATGTACTGCCTCACAGAAACTAAAAGGGATATAAAAATTCTACATGCTTAGGAGACTTGCTAATAGATGACTATGAAAGGAAAAATAAAATTTTATTATGTTTAGTCAGAGGTGGTACATACTGGTAATCCCAGTGACTCAGGAGGCTGAGGCAGGAAAGATCAAAAGTTTGAGGCCAGGCTCAGCAACATAGCAAGATTCTGTCTCAAAAAAAATAAAATAAAATAAAAAAAAGAAATAAAAAGCCGAGGAAAAAAGCACTCCTGGGTTCAATCTCCAGTACCATTTTTTCAAAAAATATATTATGTTTGTAGTTAAAATGCTGTATTTAATTTTTATAGCAGTTACTTTTCTCTGATAAGGGATATCATTATTAATTCTATTTTTATTATATTTTCAACAAACATATGACTATGGTTTTCTTGAGGGTACTACAGAGGCTTAGTTAGTTCTTTTCCCAAGCACTAATTAACCTATCATAGTAAAACACACCTGTGACAAATTCTGATAAAGTACAAAATTCTACATATCATTATACAGGAATGGAAATGCAGAGGCATTTGTGCATTAAGACTTGATATTGGAGAGCGTTAAGGCTTTCTTTCACAGATTTTAGAAAGGTGCTAAAATCAGTGCTTCCTAACTAACATTGGACAAAATATATATTAGCTTTTTAGCTTTAGGTGTGATAATGTTTTGAAAAATAATCTTAAGATCAATATAATCTGTAGATCTAATGAAAGAGAGATCAAATGTCCTGAAATTCATTTAACTGAAATCTTTAGCAAAACTCTTAACAGCACTGAGAAACAAAAACATTAAATCATAATGATAAAACCAGAACATTTGTTAGGACAAAAAATTAAATTAATTCCTCAATGATGTATCTAC
Organism: Aplodontia rufa; assembly: GCA_004027875.1. Classification (NCBI taxonomy): domain Eukaryota; kingdom Metazoa; phylum Chordata; class Mammalia; order Rodentia; family Aplodontiidae; genus Aplodontia; species Aplodontia rufa. The sequence continues at coordinate 1,391 of PVKS010015112.1, read as the reverse complement.
TGCATCAACCTTTATTATTTTTAGTGCCATCACATCCATGACAAATCCCTAAGTGTTATTCATAAAAATATTTCTGGAAAACTGTACTTAGAAGAGACCCAAATTATAATTTATTTTATTTTCTAAAGAGAGATCCTATGTTTTTCCAAACCTACTTAGTCATTAATGTGAATAATTTCTAAAATATATTCTGTCTTCTACCTTTGAAAAAAAACTATAAATCTTAGATTATTGTAATAAATATATTGCAGAAGCAAAAGTGAACTAATTTCATGTGATTTAGCATTAATGACATAAATTCTTTCACCTAAATGACAGATCTGCCTAGAGTGATACATTTTATTGTAGTAAAAATAAAAATTTAAGAACAAATAGAGATGTTTGATTCTGAATTATTCTGAGCTATATACTTAGGTGGAGTTGATGGATATGGAAGATTGCCAAAGGCCATTCAGTCAGGCAGCAAATCCCCTACTCACTGCTTTGAAGTTCACAGGTTTCTTTACACCGAAGGTCACAGACTTGAAGTTTACAGACTAGGACCTTATAGGAAGGTAGTGTTTTGGGCCCTTATCAGAGGATCTCTACTCTATTAAAATAAACAATCTGACCAAAAAACCCCCACTGTGAACCCCCAATTCAGTCCATGAAAGAACACCTATCTGAAAGCTAGATGGCCATTTTTAGCTTAGAAACTGTGTCCCTGCAACTTTTTCAATAAATTTCCTTGATCTGTTGAGGTCTAGATTCCTTTCTTTCTGCACCTCTTACCCTTCCCTTTTTAGGCCTCTTTTTTCCTATCAGTAAATAGATTATCTGCAGGCAGATAAAAAACAGGGACCTCAGAAAATGGGATCCCACCACCCCAGGCTGAAAGTCTTTTTGGTTTGACTGCCTAAATGGAAGGCCCCACTCACAAGTGATGACCAACTCTCTTCTTGGCAGGAACATCCTAACCAAACTCAAGGCCTCCATTTGTTTCAATGCCTGCCTTACCTCCTCTCACCACTTTATCCTCTTATGCCATTTCCATCCCCACTAACACCCCTTTCAGCTCTCCTCCCTGAGGTGTCAGCCACAATATGGGATATCTTCAAGTCCACTGTGACCACCCACCACACTCATGTTAAAATTCCCCTACAAAAGGAATTCTTCATTTGAACCATATCTGAGGTAACATAACCTTCAAATTCTTCTGCATCATTGACTACCATGTGAAATAGAGGTGATCTATGGCTTTAAGTTTATGTGAGAATGAAGTATCAATAAATGGACTGGGCATATTTTAAAGGTTGGCAAGATGAAGTCTATGTGGTGACAAACTGGTAACTACTCTGAGGAAGATGTTCACATGAGCCACATGAGATTATAGCATTCAGCTCACAGGTAAT